>CABHPH010061875.1:0-62607 GCA_902168325.1 Peromyscus nudipes
ACCCCCACTTATGACCAGGCTGTTCATGAAGATCTCATCCATTTCTCCGTCATTGGGCGATTCCCGTGTCTTTCTTGGGGTCCTGTTTTCCAGGTAGCCTCCCTGGTGATGTGAGTAGCAGTCCAGTCATCCTTGCTCCATATCTAGTATCCTCCTATGAGTGAGTACATACCATGTTTGTCTTTCTGAGTCTGGGTTATCTCACTCAGGATGATTTTTTTCTAGATCCATCCATTTGCCTGTAAACCTCATGATGTCATTGTTTTTCTCTGCTGAGTAGTATTCCATTGTGTATATGTACCACATTTTATTTATCCATTCTTCAGTTGAAGGGCATCTAGGTTGTTTCCAGGTTCTGGCTATTACAAACAATGTTGATATGACCATAGCTGAGCAAATGCTCTTGTCGTATGATTGAGCATTCCTTGGGTATATGCCCAAGAGTGGTATAGCTGGATCTTGGGGGAGATTGATTCCCATGATAAATGAAGACCACATGAGAATAGGAAGAAGCAAAGTGCTAGAGAGGCCCACAGAAATCCACAAAGATACCCCCACAATAGACTGCTGACAAAGGTCGAGAGACAGCCCGAACTGACCCACTCTGGTGATGGGATGGCCAAATACCCTAATTGTCCTGCTAGAAACCCCATGCAATGACTGAGGGATCTGGAAGCAGAGATCCACGGCTAGGCCCCGGGTGGAGCTCCGGGAGTCCAATTAGCGAGAAAGAGGTGGGTCTATATGAGCGAGAATTGTTGAGACCAAGGTTGGATAAAGCACAGGGACAAATAGCCAAATGAATGGAAACACATGAACTATGAACCAATGGCTGAGGGGCCCCCAACTGGATCAGGCCCTCTGAATGGGTGAGACAGTTGATTGGCTTGATCTGTTTGGGAGGCATCCAGGCAGTGGGACCGGGCCCTGTGCTCATTGCATGAGTTGGCTGTTTGAAACCTGGGGCTTATGCAGGGTTGCTTGGTTCGGCCTGGGAGGAGGGGACTGGCCCTGCCTGGACTGAGTCTACCAGGTTGATCTCAGTCCTTGGGGGAGGCTTTGCCCTGGAGGAGGTGGGAATAGGGGATGGGCTGGGGGGAAGGGGAGGGGGGCGGGAGGGGGGAGAACAAGGGAATCCATGACTGATATGTAGAACTGAATGGTATTGTAAAATAAAATAAATAAATAAATAAATAAATAAATTTAAAAAAGTTCAGAACACAGAGTCAAATGTGGCTTCTTGGTGACCACAGTCTCTTGGGTAGGCTTGGCAACATACAGAGACAAGCTACTAGCAGTTTCCTATGGGCTGGAGCCAGCTGCCAGCACCATGTGCTAAAATGAGCTGCACAATGGCTAATACAGCTATTAAGATTCATCCCATGCAGTCAGAAAATCCTGCAGGCACTTAGTACAGCCAGATCCAGACACAGAAAACCTCTAAAAATGTGTAGTATGTTTAAAAATGTGCTTAGGTGCTGAAGAAAGAAAAGAAAATGGATATAGACAATCATAAAAATAGTTTAAAAATAATAAAGTTTTAAAAAAGAGGGTAAGGTAATATAAAAAAAATAAGCCATGTAAGGATGAAAAATATTATAACACAGGGACTCTGGATCTTATATGGTGCTTTGTTGACTTTGAAAATTTTGAAAGCTAATGGCTTTCAGAAACTTATGGCTGCTGAGAGACATTTGACTGTGGAAGGGACTGCTGAATTAAACCAGCCTAGATACTTTAAGAATGCCTTAACTTTAAAATGGAAGTCAGAAAATGTATTGCTTTGGAGAAAAGGTTAGGCTTTTGTTTCCACAGAAAGTGAAAGGCTGTGGATTCATTCAAGGTTAAAGAGAATCAGGTTTGATTGAGTGAGACCCCCTGAAAATCCTGACTACAGACATAAATAAATAGACCTAAAAAACTACAAGATAGGTGACCTGCTCAAACATAAACAAAAAATCATCTTTGGTGGGTTGTGTTCAACACACAGTCCATACTTGTATTATGCAGATATGTATGTTACCTTTGAAAGTTTGTGTGTTTTCAGAGCAAGGGGACCAGACTCAATGTGAATGGGTGGCCCAGGTGATCCAGCCTCTCAGTGTGCCTCTGTTGTGGTTTCCTCAGAGTTCTACATCCAGAACAGCTTCAGTGCTGCTGGTTGAGATGGCCCAGCCTCACAGAGTATTCTAGCCAGTACTACAAACTATAAACACATATTGTGCTTTCCCATTGCACAGAGACTGGGCAACAAATGCTATGGCTAGTTTTTCCAGGACTTGACCATCATCTTAGTTTTCTCAGGGTCCTCCAAAGATTCCATTGCCCCCAGACAACAGGAAGCAGTCTAGAGAACATACCACCTACATTCCCAAGAGGTGGGGTGAGTTGGTTTTGATCAGTGGGTTATGAATGTTTGTCATCATTTAGGGGAGTTGGTTATAAGTTGTTACTGGTCATGATCAGGAAAAGAGTTGAACAAGGGAGATTAAATTAAGGGATCTCTTTTTGAAGGGAAAAAGGGGGTGGGTATATTTAGAAGTGATGGGATAAAAGGGTAGATTGTTTAATCTATTTTTGAACAACCACTAGTCTCAAATATGTTACATTGGTATGGATTTTTGTATGTTGATACAAATTTAAGGTTATTTTAGTTATATTGTATATATTTTCTACTCTTGTTTAAGGTATTATACCTATGCAGCTCATTTAAAAATGTCAAATTTCAGTCCTTGAAAGGTATTTAGGTTAACAAAAAAAAGAGGTTAATAGTTAGTTATATATAACAATCAAACTTATAGTCATGTTAGGTGTGTTTTCAAGGTTATTCAGTGATATATTTTAGATAGATAGGTAATCTTCAAACACTTCAAAGACCTATGGAATATGGCATTTAAAATGTTTTAATTACATAAGGCTTTTCATGACAGTGAAACACATCTGCTCCTGGTAACACCAATTTACTTCCAAAAAGGATGATGGGCATAGAAGAACCTTCATATGGAGTTTGCTTTCTATGAGGCAAAAACTAGCCATTTGGGCAAGAAACTGCCCTTACCTTGACTGTTGACAGTATGCTGTACAAAATGGACAAGGAGGACACAAAATAAAGCAACTGCCAAACATTGCCAAGATAGGGTAGGACAGTCTTTCAAAAATTCTTGCTTTATAGAAAAGTCTGTCAGATATTCTAGGCCTGTAGGCCAAAGATGAATGCCCCAAGGTTAAATGGGAACATTGGGTGACTGTCCAGGCAGCCGGGTGCTTCTGTCATTTGTATAGTTTTTGACGTTGCTTGGTTTGCACTCCCTGTTTACTCAGGTAATCTATCCTTCTTGGGTCTCTGATGGAGTTGAAGATGAGATGGTTATAGTTACAGCTTTCTTTGTTACTAAATTCAAAAAAAGAAGCTCACAAAAGAGGTGTAAAGTGTACAAGGTTGAGAGACATGAAAGCTTAAATTGTTTATCTAAAAAATGTTTTGAGGTCTAAAAAGACAGTTTTCAGATAGTAATACAAGTTATGATAGAAAATTGTTTTGATATAAAACTTTAAATTCATCAAGATAAGAGAGATAAAAGAGTATTTTTTTCTGAATATGCCAAATACAAATGGAATGGACATTGTGAATTTAATTCCTACTTGATAATTGTTCTTATTTTTTTATAGTTTCATTATATTAGAGTAAAAAAATCCTTCCTTTTTATTTAGACAAGAAAGGGGAAATATTGTGGAATATTCCTTTACACTTTGTGAAGATGTGTCATTGTGATTGGTTTAATAAAGATCTGAATGGTCAATAGCTAGGCTGAAAGAGGTTAAGAAAGACTTCTCAGGACTGAGAGGTCTTTGGGTTGAAGAAAGGCAGAGTCACTAGCCAGACACAGAGGAAGCAAGATGGGCAATACACAGTAAAGGTAACTGAGCCATGTAAACGAACATAGATTTAAAAATATAGGTTAATTTAAGTTATAAGAACTAGTTAGGAACAAACCTAAGCTAAGGCTGAGTTTTCATAATTAAAAGTAAGCCTCCATGTCATTATTTGTGTGCTGGCACCCAAAGAAAAAAGCCTGCTACAACTGTTGTCCCAGAAATAGTTTCTCCTACTCCATCTGAAACAAAATCTCCTCCCACCAGATGTCCCTCCCTTGTACTTCCTGTGCTTCTCTCCTCTCTCTCCAACCCTCTGACTTTCCTTCACTCTCTATGGTTACTTCCAGTCAACTGGTTGCTTGATCCTATGGTTGATTTTATTTCAGTAATTCAACCTTGGGGTTCACAGTGTGATCAATTATCCTGCAATGGAGAAATAGAATACACATTCCACCATCTGTTTCAGCATTTAATTCTCTCTGTTTGTTTTCTTATTTCTTAGTACGATTCTTAGTGCAAAAAGCACCAATAGAAAGATACAGTGTGGCTGCTCAAGAGAATAGGACCAAATCAACAGGTACTGTGTGGCTTGAATTTCCTGAGAATAAGAGGTGATTTTTGATACAGACTGTCAGTTACCTCAGTCAACTTTCAAAACAGCCCTCCATGAACCATTATATCACCATGGTTTTGTCTGAGAAAACAACCATACAATGTTAAGAACTCATGGAGAGTCGCACAGTTTATAATTGTGGGTGCTGGGAATTTCATTGAAACTGTGTGACCTTGAGGTCTATGATCTTAGGCACCTGACCATGCTGCCCCAGGCTGCTGGTGCACATGATCCCTAATAGGCAGACATCAAGTTAAAAAGTAGAATATTTGGTTATTTTAATGAACATGTTGAACAGTTTACTTGGTCTTATGTTAATCAATAGAAACAAAACATAAAATTAATCCTTTGTCATTAATTGTGATTTCTTGACATATGGCAGCATTAACCTTGTCCCAGCATGTGCTAATAAAGCAACTACTGTGTGGAGTTAATTGTGGTGCAGCAGGAACAGGGCAAAAATAGAACGTGTCTTCTTTTTTACTCTAGGGAGATCAAGCATAGTAACGTGCCCGAGACATTGGCATCCATACCAGGATAAATGCTTATTTATGTCTCAAACTTCTGGGCCTTGGGCTGAAGGTCTTGCTGACTGCTCTGTGAAAGAAGCCACTTTGCTGCTCATTGAAGATGAAGAAGAATTGGTAAATTGCTTAGTAGAACATAACACTTTCAATAAGCTACATTGACATCTCTGGACTTTAACCAATTGTCTATGTTGAGGAAGTTAAGACTTGGATTTTTAAACACCTCATAATCTGAGAGACTAATTGGACTTATGATTTAATAACTGAATATAGTGGGATGAATCAATTAAAAGTACAAATATAGAGAGACAAATTTCACAAAAAAGAGAGGATTATGCTGGTGGGGAGCTAGGAAGGACTTCAAATAGAAGTAATAGTGTTTTAGAAAGTTAGTAGAAGAAAGTAAGTCATGAGTAAATAGAATGTAGATTAAACCTTCCACTATGCTTTGATTGTAGAGATTCATTCATGATTTCTCAAAGAGAAAAGGACAGCAATTTTTTATTGGACTAAATTATGTACCAGCAGAGAAGATCTGGAAGTGGATAAACGGCGCTATTTTAAATCTTGATTTGTAAGTATTAAATGAGCTAATTTGAATATTCAATTCACATCCATTTCACTGAAAATTTAATTTTGTAATTTTAATTAAGTTTATAAATTCTTGAGAGGATCAGAATAGGCTGAAAAGACAGTTCCAAGATTGGTTGAATTTTTTCATGTACAAGTAGATATCAACTCTTTATAATAGAGTATGTGTGTGTATTTATTTATTTTCAATGGGGTTTTAAAGGACAAGAAATAGATTAACTTCTTAGGGTTGGAGAGAAAATATTTTAAAAATTCTATCTTGAATACATAGTTTTTATTCACTTTTATACTTCTGACACTTGCATAGAATTTAAATTTTTTTTTATTTTATGTATGTGTGCCTGAGAGTATGTATGTGTACAATGTATTGCAGGAGCTCACAGAGGGCATTATTTTTCCTGAAACTGTAGTTACTGATGGTTGTGAGCTGCCCAGTTGAGTGCTGGACTTTGAACATGTGTCCTTTTCAAGAGCCAGTACTCTTAACCACTAAGCCATCTCTCCATCCCCTACACAGAAATTCTTAAGCAGCATGTTAGAGTTGTGGCAACAAAGCTGCACCATTATGTGTCATGAAATGAATTTCTCTAGGCAGAATCAGTATAGACATTGTTGTTTAAAAATATTTTCATACATAGTAAGGTTTCATTTGTGTGTGTGTGTGTGTGTGTGTGTGTGTGTGTCTGTGTGTGTTTCTTAATTGTGCTACGATGTAAAATGCTTACTTAATTTTGATTCATAGTAAAAAATATGATGATAAGTGAAGAAATCCATGTAAGGCAGAGGACTTAGCTCAGTTGCTGTGTGATTTTCCTCTTTGGGTGAAAGGATGCTCTGATTAGAGAGCAGTGACCAGGTAAATTTGGAGGCCATTATGCTTTTGTTTTAACTGGACTGAGAAAAGTGGCTCTGGGTAAAAGCTTTAGCTCTGTGAACCTCACAGTTTGAGTTCAGTCCACAGAATCCATATAAAAAGTTGGGTTTAGAAGTACACATCTATATCACAGCTGGGAGGTGGAGACAGGAGAATCACCCAGAAGCACCTGGGCCAGTGAGCCTGGAGTGCACAGCACAGTGGTAGAAACAAGGTAGAAAGGGAGGCACTCACCAAAAGTTATCCTCTGACTTCACTTGCTCTAACCCTTCCTCCCTCTTTCCCTTTCCCAACTCTCTCTCTCTTACACACATACACAAAGTAAATATTTATTTTAACTCCCTGAGCCCTGGTTTTTAGGTAAGGAAAACAGGGGAAAATAAAAATTTTGCAAGCAGGATTATTTTGGGCATTAAATGAGATAATGTTAGAGCCCTCACCAGAAGCCTGACTGGGGAAGCCCTGAGAATCCGTCAAAGGTTTTTTGAAAAGAGGTCATTAATTTGAACGGATTGGCTTGAAGAAAAGGATCTTGAAGATTGAAGAAAGAAGCTAAATGATGAAAAAAATGTAGTTGAGGGACATTCATAGTTTGATTAGCATGCTGGGCACTAGGGTGACATCAAATTTTCTCCTTAGGGATAAGGGGATCCATGAAGAAATGAACAGAGGCGAAGATCAGCTGTGAGGTAGCCCTGCCTACTGCCTAATATGTGGCATCCTCTGTTAGAGACAGGCTAGGCTTGAACTCACCCCTTCTCTGTAATCACCCCAGAAGATGCCTGTGTTAGTGCTTGACTTCTGGTCTTATTCCCACCTACAATGATCACAGGAACCCTGGATGTGGGACTAGTGTTGTGATAAAGCAAAGACCCACAAGCTCTGGGATAAGACAGGTAGGAACTCCATTCATTTCCACATGAGTTGAGGTTCTTTTCTTCTCTATATCCAATTATGTAGACCCACTGTGTTCACTCTGTATGTTGAATGCAGTTACTGAGTACCTACTCTGTGTAAGTGTTGTCATACATTCATGTATATCTCCATGGCTTCCCTAAACATCAGCTGGTAACACACTATATATTTAAGGAAACTGTAGCTTAGTAAAATGAAGATGCTTTCTCCATGATCACATGACATGCTACTAGTAGAACCAGGAGTTTTCACCTCCAATTCCCAAACCTTCTCCTTTTTACACATTATTGTGAAGATTCTTGCTGAAAGAATTCTTTTCCAGAAAGGTGAAACAGAAAATTCTAGAGGTTTCTATCAGCTGTGTCTTTAATGCTTACATGCATTTATAATGTTTGTTACTGTGTGTTTACTATGCTTAAACACTATGTAAGGATTCTACAGAATCCTTAAAAGTCCAAAGAAAAATAATGGCTAATGTGATAATTGTAAGAAAATCCTAAGTTCTAGGAGTAGCTGTTCTTTGCTCTTTAGATTGCGAATCATGGGCACTGACGAAGAAAACAGCTGTGCGGTCATCTCACAGACAGAAGTGTTTTCTGACTTCTGTTCTGCAGACAACCGTTGGATCTGCCAAAAGAAGCTGAAGCATGATTGAAATCCTGGATCCTGACTCCTGATTTCAAATCTCATCTCTATTACTTTACCGCCCACACCCGATCTCTGCATCGAACTGTCAATGCTGTCGGCCCTCCCAGTGCAGTTAGAGGCACAGAGCATGGACTCTAAAACGACCACGACTCTTACAGCTGTTCACTTCCAATTTCTTTATTCTGTAAATGTGAATGTACACAGACACAGATGGGCCATTCTAAGAGAGGTGTTCTATAGATGGAGGCCCAGGCCAGCAGGGGGCACTGGAAGCCTTGGGTGGCCTTCGTTGATGTCTGTGCATGAGGTCATCTGAAGATGGTTGCAGAAAATTGTTTGCAAAATCCTCATCTCTACCCCCCATCCCAAGCTATCTCACATCTGGGCTACAGATCAGAAGTCTTTGCTCTTGACCCTGACACCAGAGGCCCATAGTTAGGGAGCTTGGTAAGGGAAGAGTTTGTTTTGATTGAGACCTCCAAATTAATCAATTAATAATTGACTAATGTTCTGATAATGAGAGTGACTCTAGGTAAACTGAGCTCTGTCCATGTGATGCCTCCTACCCTATGGTGATGTACCAGAAGAACCTGGGCAGATGCTGGTGCTTGGCCCTGGGCTAGTCAGTCTCCAGAGCTGTGAGACAGGAGGGTCTCTTCTTCTCAATTTCCTGTGATGGCAACAAAAATGGACTAATACAGGGACTTGTCTCTTCCCACCTTTCCAAAGACCTTCCCATTGTAATTTTCTCATCACTTCTTTCTTCCACACCTCTCTATAGCTTATGGCTCATGCATAAACTGTAGGAAGTATGCAGCTAAATATTTGGTTATTTTAGCATAAAATAAATGACATCTTTTCAATTCTTCATTTAGAGAAATTAAAATAATGAGTATTCTGATAAATATCTTGGATGTCTACTTTTCTTTCTTTCTCTCTCTTTTTGTTTTTGGTCTTTTGAGACAGGGTTTCTCTGTGTAACAGCTCTGGTTATGGAACTCACTTTGTAGACTAGACTTGCCTCAAACTCACAGAGATCCACCTGCTTCTGATTCCCAAGTGCTGGGATTAAAGGTATGTGCCACCATCATCTGGCTCAGATGTCTACTATTCTAAAAAATTATTGCCATATTTTCCAATGTAATAAAAAGAATAAAATTGAATTTACTTTATAAGGCAGCATAATAAAATTCCTGTTAAAATAGACATCTAATTACTCAATGTCAACTTTAATTACTGAAATTGAAGCATATTCTGTGATCTAAATAAATGTCATTTACAAATAATTTTTACATTAAAAATCATTATTTTCTGTGTATGATGTTCTACTTACATGTATGTATACCGTGTGCATGCAGTGCCCTTGGAAGCCAGCAGGAGGCATTAGATCCTATGAGACTGGAGTTATAGATGATTACAAGCTGCCATGTGGGTGCTGGAACCAAATCTTGGTCCTCTGCAAGAGCAATTGATGCTACTAATGGCAGAGCCACCACAAAATCTCAATATTATTACTTGTCAGAAATAAGTACTTATATTGTTGTTGATCACAACTTTCAAACGTACCAAACATTAAAAAATAATTCATTTTGTGAAAATTCTTAGGAGATAAAAATCCAGGAAAACCTTACAGAGAAAAGCAGCACTATAAATCAGTCATTAACAACAGTGAAATTTTCAACTGTTAAGAGCATGCAGCTTCGCAGATATGAGTAGGTGGGAGGCAGGGTCACACCCACCCACCCTTTTCTAGTTAAGTACTCTCTGACTGAGGAGACAATCAAGCAGACGACAGCTGTGACCTGGTGGCTGTGTCTCCTGATGTTGCAATGTTCCTTTGTGGTTAGACATCTTGAAGGTGCAGCTGGGCTCCTCCTGCCACATAAGAAACTAAGTCACCAGGGGACTTTCCCACTGACCACACATGTCACCAATGAATATGCTAATGATCAGGGAAGGGGAAACCCTGGGGACATCTTGGCCCTGGAACAATTTCTTTAATGAAGGATAGAGGAAGTTCTCAGTAGGGGAACTTAACAATAACATCATAGAATTGGAATCATAAGAAACTTCTGTAATTTCCACCATTCAGAGCTCAGTGGGTACTGCAATCTTCAGGACAGCCTGCTCCAATCTTGCTCTGGAGTGTATATTCACTTTCAGTTACTTTGCTTTTTAAAAAAAACTTCTTCTCAAACTGTGTCTTGTGCAAATTCTTTCTGTGAGAAGACAAGAATAGCAGAGAAGCTGTCACCTGGTAACAATGACATGACAACATCAGAACACAAATCAGAGGAGAATATTCCCATAATTGACAATGTGCATGCAACCTCTTGGGATGGTGTTGGTACCAACCTTCTGGTGCTGTCGAAGATGAGCTGAGACCATCTTGATGGGTCAATTCATCGCACATGGGTGTTAGTTCTGAAATCAAGTAATTCTAAAGGAATGTTAGTAGGAATGCTTTCTCATGACACCTACCCCAAGATAGTAAATTAACTGTCTCTGTCACTGTGGTGATGTATTATTTGTGCTTTAATAAATAAAGCTTACTTGGAGACCAGAGGAAAAAGCCAGCCACTATATTAAACATGGAAGTCAGGCAATGGTAGAACATGCCTTTAATCCTAGCATTCAGGATGCAGAGATTGAGTTCAAGGGCACACTGGGAACAGAGCCAGACATGGCAGTAAACACCTTTATTCCCAGCACTAGTTAACCATAGAGATCTGGAGGTCTGTACGCACAGACAGAAAGTGATAGAACTGGGCAGAAAGAGAAAGTGATGCAGCTGGGTGGAGAGAGGAACTGAGATGGCAGGGTACAGAAAGGATATAGGCGTGGGTATACAGGAAGTGGCTCTTTCTTTGGCTGAGGATTTCTAGTGGTAAGAACGTGGCTGGCTTCTTTCTGCTTCTCTGATTTCTCAATTTTTAGCCCAATATCTGGCAACCCAACATTTGTGGTACATATTCATGAAAAAGCTGCTTTCCCATGGCCTTACAGGCCCACGGCTCAGGCCTGAGCCGTATGCAGATGGAGTCTCCACCCCATGTGGGCTGGAGTCTCTTTGACTTCTCTCTTGGTGGGTTGTAGGCTCTCTCTGGATTCTCATCTTGGACTGCTATCATACTAGGCAGCTGCTTTGAAACTCCCTTGGACTTCTACTGTTCTTCACAGTTGCTAGACTTGTTGAGTAAATTAAGATATCTTAACAGAAGAAATTAAAAGAGAAAATTTTCCCACATTCAAAAAATGGGAAACACTTTTACAATGGAGGAAATTTAGGCAGTCTAAAAATGGAACAATTAAATGAGAGGATAATTAATGTTGATGGGGTTTACATAATGTCAATTATGAATATATTTGTTTGTTAATTTCTGTTTTAGCATTAAAAAGGTTGGTTAATTTGAGTGCCAAGATGAATGTTTTAGAAAAACTTGTTAAAACAAATCATAGAGAAATTCAGACCCATACAGAAGAATTTAAAGGTGAACCTATCTCAGCATTGAATTATACAGTTACAGAGAAACAGCCTAAGATTTTCAAACAACCAACCTTAATCTATCTAGTAACCTTACAGTAATTGCCAAATGTTCAAGGCTGTATATGAGCTAACTGGACTCCAGTAGAAATGTTAGATTTGAGGAGATTTAAAGAAGGTATAGTCTCACATAGTATTCATTCCCCATTTGTAAAGGAGATGTTAAACTCATGGTCAACTTGTAATAGAATTATTCCCTAGGACAGGAAAGATTTGGTTACAGCTGTCCTAGAGGCCAGTCCACAGTTATAGTGGAGAACCTGGTGGAAAGAGGAGGCTAAGACTATAGAACAATGATGTAGGGCTAGAGGTATGGAAATTTCCCAAGATCAACTTCTTGGAGAAGGCGATTATGCTGATATACAAAGACAATCTTTATATGATGAACACACCCTAATTCTATGCCCAATGGCAGCCATGAATGCTCGGTACAGAACTGAAGAAATAGAAAGAAAACTGAGTCATTTACAAAAGTTTTATTTAATCATCACACAGGGATGCCTGGGCATGCAGCTGCCAGGCCCAGAAGATTCCTGTGGGTGAGGAACTTGATAGACTGGCCTATCTTCACTAGGCAAAGAAGGGCAATCAATTCTCCAGTATCCTTCTTGTCCACAGTTTAGGCAGGGTCCTGGTGGTGGGTGAGGCATGAGGCAGTCTTTCCCATTGGTTAGCATTACCATAATCTGGGCAGAGTCATCTTCTTTGGAGGAGACCTTAGGGCTGCTGTTTGGAGTTGGTATTTTTGTCTATCATGGGATGCTTTATTAAATGCCATATTCAGCAGATCTCTGGAATTTTTCAGGGCTATCTAATTAGTATACTTGATTTTAAATACATTTTAGTTGTTTTTAGTTACTTGCTTTACTATTAACCTTGAAAACATATATAGAAGGTTGAATAAAGCTTATCCCTATAAATGAATTATATTAGTACTTAGCGTGGTTATAAGTACTGCTCTGAGTATATTAAAAATTTTAATCATTTATAAGATGACTGATTATTAACTTGTATGTCTTAATTATTTTTCACAGCAAGCTAGTAGCTTTTGTAAGATTAGAATTTAAACTTAATTTAAAACTGATTAGCCATAAGAGCCAGTTCCTACCTTTTGCATAGTTTGCTACCAAAATCCAGCATCTTACACTAAAATATAATGGCTTTTAACTACTACACAGTCCTGAAGAACCAGCAACAGGTCTGTGCATATTACCAGAACCAGTGTCTTTGCTTTAAGGCAAGACAAACTTTAAGATGTGATTTTTGCTCTAGAGCTCCTATGGGTCCAGCATTTCTGAAATCTCTATTCCCTTTTCAGGTTTGCTTGCTTATTTACTTATATTTCAGCTATTATCTTTCTACTGTTTTGTTTGGAACCCTTTTTAGACATTTTTATTTAGACCCTTTGTTCAGGAGCCTTTTTTTTTTGTTTTGTTTTGTTTTTTTGAGACAGGGTTTCTTCTGTGTAGCTTTGCGCCTTTCCTGGAGCTCACTTGGTAGCCCAGGCTGGCCTCGAACTCACAGAGATCCGCCTGCCTCTGCCTCCTGAGTGCTGGGATTAAAGGCGTGCGCCACCAACATCTGGCCAGGAGCCTTTTTTTATGAGGACCTTTTAAGACATTTATTTGCTCTTCAGGTGATGAAATTGCATGCATATTTATATATATCTAAGGCTACCTAGAAACCATTTCATGTAACATTTTGGCAATGTCTGGTGGGAAATATTTTCCTTGAGTAAAAATAACAAAAAAGAAGTAACCCATGGGGTGGAGAGAAAAGCTTCTCAGTCAGTGACAGATTTCCGTTGGGCCTGTGTGCTTTACCAAAAGTAAAACATTTCAATTTTTTGGCTTCTGGTGCTTATGGTTGTGGCCCTAACTCTCTCTCTCTCTCTCTCTCTCTCTCTCTCTCTCTCTCTCTCTCTATATATATATAAAAATATATAAATATATATATATATATATATATATATATTAGTTTTATGCTAGGTCATTCACTTGTTTTTTGAGCCTTTATTATTATTAGTTTTATCTAGAACAATATAGATCTTTGTTATCTTTGTCTGTCCAGATTCTATCTCAGAACATTAAACCTCTATTGGTCTTTTTAAGTTAGATTTTTAATCAGAAGATCCCACTAAGGATGCTGGTCTTTGCTAGTGACTGTCAGTTTGGCATCAAAATCAGAACAGAGGCAAGAAATCCTAAGCCAGGAGATGACCTGGGCTGATTTTCTTTTTTACCTGTTAAATGGACATTTCAGTCCCAGTCCTCTATTTGAAGTGAAAACTAGAATTGGCAAAATTACTAGTAGAATTTCTGCATTTATCAAATGACAGCATGTCTGCTTTGATAAATACAGACACAATGAATTTGGAGACATTTAAGGATAAACATTTTATTTAATCTATGACATTTAAAACACAGTTGATACCCAGAAGACCTGTTATGCAATCTCTTTTGTCAACAGAGTAATGAATTACTGATCATAGTAAACAAAACCTCATTTATATTTGTAGCTGGAAGTTTTTTTGTGTTCTGGCTGGCTGGTGGTCAGCACAAATCTCTCCCATTCACTTCCCCCAAGTAAACACAGAGAGGCTTATATTATTTACAAACTGTATAGTTTATGGCATAAAGCTAGTCTTTATATCTTAAATTAACCCATTTCTATAAATCTATACAATGCCACATGACTTGTGGCTTACTGGTACTTTACATCTTGCTTTTCCTGGCGGTGGCTAGCAGTGTCTCCTCTCTGCCTTCTTCCTGTCTCTCTATTTAGATTTCCTGCCTGCCTCTAAACTGCCTTGCCATAGGCCAAATAGCTTTATTTATTAACCAATCAGAGCAACACATATTCACAGCTTACAGAAAGATATTCTGCATCACTTCCTCTTTTCTTTTGATTCAAAAAGGAAGGTTTTAACTTTAACATAGCAAAATTATATATAATAGAACAGTTATCAATCAAGAATTACAGTTACAACATCTAGTCTATATTTTGTAAAATTTAAGAAAACATTCTATCATCTATCCTATATTTGTGACTCTAAAGTTTCATATCTAATTTATCTTTTATCATAACCAAGGAAAATTGTAATTATAACTATTTAGTCAACTACATCAAATACTTCAGAAGAATATAAAACAGAAAGTGTAAACAAGAAACCTAGTAAAACAGAAAGTGTAAACAAGCAACTCCCAAAAAATGTGAGTTGACAGAAACAGCCAGCTACCTGGACAGTCACCCAAGGTTTCTTTGCAATGTTGGGGCATCATTATCTCCCAACAGGCTTAGGATATCTGACAGGCTCATTTGTGAAGTAAAATGTACACAAGGTCTACAGTTTGACCCCACATTCAGTGTGAGTATTCCATGTACCAGATAAACTTGAATTCCGCCAGTGTTCTGTCACGATTCAGGATTTTAAATTCTGGAAATTGCTGGTATTTTTGGAATTTGGCTTCTCATTCTTCTTGGCTTGTGGGTGGCTTCATCTCCTTTACTAAGTGCCAGTCTCCATTGAGAGGTTGGACTCCATCAGCCTAGTTATTCCTTCAAGAATAACTATTCCACCTACTGATCCACTGCACACCAGAAGCCATTGGCCCACTGCCTGTTCAGCTACCTTCAAAGGAAGGGGCACTGTATCTTTTCTGGATTGCAAAGCCACTTCAGCGGTGGTGCCATATTGTCCTGGCCTTAGAGGACACCTGTTGCCAAAGCCGCAACCACACTTGTCTTGACAAGGACCAGTAGTCTTTTGTGTGTGTGTGTGTGTGTGTGTGTGTGTGTGTGTGTCCTGCTTGTCCATTTTTGACAGCATACTGTCAGCAGTCAATGTGACGGCACTTTCTTGCCTAGTGACTAACATGCCATAGTAAAAGTTAACTACATTTGCAGTCTCTTCAATGCCCATATCTTCTCTGAAGTAGACTGGTGCTGCCAGGAACAGACTTGTCTCATAGTCATAAAAAAAAGGAAAAAAAAATCTATGTTATTAAAACATTTTAAATGCCATATCCTGTAGATCTCTGTAGGGTTTGCAGATGACCTTTCTATCGAAAATATATCTCTGTTTGACCTTGAAAAATACCTACTATGCCTACAAGTTCAATTGCAATGACTAAATACAAACTTTCATTTCTTTATATCCTAATAGTTGGTAATAAAAACTATCAAGGATTAGCAAACTGTATTACATTGTTAAATGAACTGTATAGGTATAATATCTTGAACTAGATTAGAAAGATATATATATATATAGTATTTTCTAACAAAATTAATCTGAAATTTGTATTAATATACATAATTTGTATACAATATACAAAAATCCATTCCAGTGTAAAATATTTAAAACTGGTAGTTGTCTTTTAAAAGGAGATTCAATAACCTACCTTTTTATCTTATCATATCTATATAAATCAATCTCAAACTTGTAGCAATATACATAATTATATAGTATACACAAATCCAATCCAATGTAGAATATTTATTACTAGTAGTTGCCTTTTAAAAGTAGATCAATAATGTACCATTTTTATCTATATCATATCTATATCCACTCTTTTTTCTTTTCAGAGTAGATTCAATAATCTACCTTTTATGCAATCATTTCTATATCTTTTTTTTCCAGAGTAGATTCAACAATCTACATCTTATCTATATCCTCTTTTTTTTTTTTTTAAAAAAAAAGAACATTGAATCTGATCTCCTTTGTTTAGCCTTTTTCCTGACTATTAACAATAACAGCTTATGGCAAACCATCCTAAACAATGAAAATTATCCAAAACCCAAAACCCAAAATCCAAAACCCATTGAAAAACCAAAAACCACCTACTCCACCTTTTGAAAATGTGGGTATCATGTTCTTAAAACTGCTTCCTGCTGTTTGTAGGTGAAGACATCTTTAGGGGATTCTGAAAAAAAATTTAGTTAGTTGTCAAGTCCTGGGGTGGTAGCTGTATCATTTGTTTTCCAGTTTCTGCATAATACAAAAGTGCAGGGCTTATCTCAAGTCCTTGCTTGAATAGTCTGTGAGACTGGATCATCTTAGCTAGTCATCTCAAAATTGTCCTGAGCAGTTTGTAGTCCAAAGCTGATCTTTGGGTGATGTTTATCGGCTTAGTGGTATTATTATTGTCCATGTGGAATCATTATTGTGGGGCCCCATCATCTTTCTGGAAATTTCAAATTTGCTGTTAGGCATGGTCATGATTCCCTGCAGAAAACTGATAAAGACTCCAACACAAAAACATGCATAGGCAGCTAAATGAAGCCTTTTTTCCCCCCTAGAATTAGTTAGTACTCTATATGACCATTAATATCATAACAAAAAGTTTAAAATATATATATATGTCAATCTTATAAATTTTGATAAAAAATTTATACCTTAAGAAAAGTTTTAAAGAATCAAAATAGAACCAAAGAATTGTGAGATCAGTGGTAATAGAATAGTCCCTTAATTTTTGGTTTTCTTCTGTCCCATATCAGATGGCTTTTTCTTCTGACATGATACAGAGATTTTGCATTTTTCTTTTGACAAACATGCTTTTGTTTAGAGAAGGAGAGAGCCATTCTCCAACTCCAAAGCCAGCTTTAATTTTTAATTGAATTGGGACTACATAAAGACCATTTGTGTAAAGTGTCTGTAGAAAACAACACAAACAAACACTTAGGAAGACTTATGAAATTTTATATGTGATATACCAATAGGCCAATTTACTCTTTTTCTTGGGACATTTTTTCTAGATGATTTGTCCTTTTTCTTCAGATGTCTCATTTGTCTAGTGTTCTTCAGATTCCTTAGCCTTCGTTCTCCTGAAAGACAAAAACAAAAACACTTCCCCAAGCCAAACTTTGTGGAAGTTCCCTTTTGGCAAGTTATATCTGATTAAATGAAAAGCATTTGTTAGTGGTATGAATTAGTTTAAATTGGACGGTCATGCTTGTTGATGAATATCACCTCTTCTAATTAAGAGATCTCTCTTGTTCCAATCAAACCTTTATCAATTTTGATGGTATCCACAGCTTATGTTCTTCTGTAGAAACAAAAGCAAAACCTTGTCCCCAACATAACACATATCCTGGTTTCCATTCTGAGGTCAGCACATCCTTGAAGTATATAGGCTGATTTAATTCTGTATTTTTTTCTATTATCCAATGTCTCTCTGTAGCTGATTGTAGCATGAGTCTTAAAAAGTTCTTATTAATAAAATCAAACCTGAGCCAGGTATTGGGGTGAACACTGGAAGGTCAGAGAGACTGAACAAGCCACAGCTATCTCACCTCACTGGATCCTCAGCTGGTCTTGTTTCCTCAGACTGGATGCCCCGAGACCTCATCCAGAATGGGTCTCAGCTGAACTGCTGCTAGAAGCCTGAAAGCTTAACCAGCCACATGCTTCTCCAGGCCGCTTCTCCAGGCCAAATGCTTCTAGTTTCTGGTCCTCACGCCTTATATACCTTTCTGCTTTCTACTACCACTCCCTGGGATTAAAGGTGTGGCTTTCTGGGATTAAAGGTGTGTATCATCGTGCCTGGGTGTATCCTTGAACACATGAATTTCTGCCTCTGGAATGCTAGGATTAAAGGCGTATGCTACCACTGCCTAACCTCTATGTTTAATATTTGTGGCTGTCCTGTTCTCTGACCCCAGATAAGTTTATTAGCATACACAATATTTTGGGGAACACAATACCACCACAGCTGATATTCCTTTCTCATTTGCATTGAGAAAATTCATAGTTAATAGAGCATTGTGTAATCTATTTCTGGGAGTTTTGTTATGCCTTTCTGTTTATTTAGCATATCCTTTATAGTTCTGTTTGATTTTTCTATGACTGATTGGTCTGTAGGATTATATGGTATACCTCTAATATGCTTTATATTGTAATAAGCAAAAAACTGTTTCATTTTACCAGAGACATATGCTGGAGCATTGTCAGTTTTAATTTGTGCAGGTGGTAACCCATGATGTTTGTAACTTCCAGCTAATGTGTGATTACAGAATCAGCCTTTTCAGATCTCAAAGAAGTTGCCTATTGAAATCCTGAATAAGTATCAATAGTATGGTATCCATATTTTAATTTTCCAAATTCTGCAAAGTGAAACACATCCATCTGCCAGATTTCATTCCTCTGAGTACCCTTTGGGTTACATCCTGCAGGTAATGGAGTATGATTATAAAAAGAACAAGTAGGACATTTCCTTACAATTTCCTTGGTTTGTTGCCAGGTTATGGAAAAATCCTTTTTTAAACCTTTACAATTGACATGATATTTCTATGAAATTCTGAGGCCTCCAGCACATTTCCTATCAATAATTTATCAATTCATCATTACTTTGTGCTAGAGGACCTCACTGACCCATATGTGATTGGTTGTGAGTTATACATAAGGGATGCTTCCTATTCCTGATTACATCTTCTAACTAAATAAATAGTGAAGTTAATTCTGACTCATCAGGGATAAATTCTGCAGTCTCAATATATGTAATACCACTCTTTCAGCATATTGAGAATCAGTAACCATGTTGAGAGGTTCAGAAAAATCCATTAACATCAACAGAAGAGCATGCAATTCCGATTTTTGAACTGAATCATAAGGACTTTGAACCACTTTACTTAAGTTTTCTGATTTGTAATCTGTCTTTCCTTGTTTGTTTGCATCTATATAAAATGTACGGGCTCCAGAGATGGATGTTTCCAGTATAGTGTGAGGCAGAGTCCAATCAGCTCTGTTTATAAGTTCAATTCTATCACTTTTAGGCTATTTAATGTTAATCTCACCCCCAAAATTACTACAAACTCTTTGCCAAGGTTCACTTTCTGCCCATAATTTGTCAATATCATCCTTAGTTAAAGGTATGACAATAAAAGACTGCTGGGTCTAGCCCTGCTAATTGACAAGGTCTCAATTTTCCTTTTAAAATCAAGTCAGAGGTCTTTTTCACATAAGATTGTAATTTTTTACTCTGTTTATTTGGTATTCATTTTAGTATAATATCTTCCCTCTACATTAAAATTCCTGTAGGAGAATGCTTACAAGGTAATATAACCAAACTGCAATCAGGCTTTGGATCCACACCATCCACACGTCCTTCCTTTACTTTCTTTTCCACCAAGGCCAATTCTCTCTCAACTTCAGCTGATAATTATCTTGGACTATTTAATTCTTTGTTACCTTCTAAGATTTTGAACAAATTACTCATTTCATCATTTTTTAACCCAACAGTCCATAAATAGGAAATGACTCTGAATAATCTTTGATAGTCATTAAAAGTCTGTAATCGATCTCTCCTAATTTGTACCTTTTGGGGTCTAATTTTTTGTAGACTATTTCATATCCTAAATAATTAAAAGAATCTCCTCTTTGTAGTTGCCAACAAGGCAAAATTTTCTTTATTTCTTCAAACATTCTTTCTAAAGTACCTGCATTTCAGTCAGCTAGTAAAATATAATCCATACAATGATAAATTATAGATCTAGGAAATTGTTTATGTATTACTTCCAATGGCTGTTGTACAAAATATTGGCACAGGGTTGGGCTATTTTACATTTCCTGTGGGAGAATCCTCCATTGATATTTCTTTTTTTTTCTTTTTTTTTTTTTTTTTCCGAGACAGGGTTTCTCTGTGTAGCTTTGCGCCTTTCCTGGAGCTCACTTGGTAGCCCAGGCTGTCCTTGAACTCACAGAGATCTGCCTGGCTCTGCCTCCTGAGTGCTGGGATTAAAGGCGTGTGCCACCAACGCCCGGCGATATTTCTTAACCCATTGAAAATTATTATAAGTAGGCACCATGCAGGCAAATCTTTCTCTGTCTATTTCCTGTAAGGGTATAGAAAAGAAATAGTCTTTTAAATTGATAACTATAAGAGGCCATCCTTTAGGTAACAAAACAGGCAAAGGAGTTCCAGACTGTAGAGAGCCCATTGACTGAATTTCCTTGTTAATTGCTCTTGGGTCTGTTACCATTCTTCATTTACCAGATTTCTTTTTAATAACAAATATAGGAGGATTCCAAGGGCTAGTTTATTCTCCAATATGCTGAGCATTTAACTGCTCTTGTACCAGCTCTTCTAAAGCCTGCAGTTCCTCTGTTGTTAAAGGCCATTGCTGAACCCATGCAGATTTATCTGTTAACAATTTTAAAGGTAGAGCTGTTGGTGCCTTTGAAGGATCAGCAGTTGTGCCCTGTTTTTGTACAGTCTGTCTGACCAGTGACGACTTTTTATAATAATAACCTCTAATATTTCTTTAAGAAACACGTGTTAGTTTATGGTTTGATTCTGAGGTTGGAGGAATGTTAATCTGACTATTCCATTGTTGTAATAGATCATGGCCCCATAAATTCATAGCTGTATTAGCTGTAATTTCCCTCTTTGTCCTTCTGGCCCTATACATCAAACCATCTTGTGCTCTGTTTCACTTGAGATAATATTCCAATCCCTAACAGCTGAACATTTACCTCCTGAACAGGCCAATTTGGATGCCAAAATTCTGGTGCAATTATCATAACATCTGCACCAGTATCTACAAGACCTTCAAGAAAACATCATTTATTCGTATTTTTGGTTTTGGTCTTTGTTCATTTACAGACATTTGCCATAAAATTTGCTTTATGGTTTCTCCTGAATTTCCTGTTTTCTTTGCTATAGCTGTTCTATTACCCTGAGCAATCTGGTTTATTACAGTAGGCATCTGGCTATTTAATTACTTTGAGAAGGGGTTTCTTTTATGATGCTAAGAAAGTTTTCAACTGAATTTGCTTTGGGAGCCTGCATGAGGCCCCCCAGGGAGTTTCCTGACGACAGAGGCAAAGGATTACTTTGTCTGTCACTTGTTGATCTTCATTCATTAGTGCATTGTTTACCTTTAGAACACCTTCTGCATAATACAGAAGGGAGGTGCATTCTGTTGCTATTGTTACTTGAAGAAACATTGTTTCTGGAAATGCCCTATTTACAGTCCCTTTTTAGATGACCTGGTTAACCACAATTAAAGCATCTGACATTATTATTTTTTCTGAGAGCTCTTGATATTACCTCTCCTATCCACATACCATCATGGTTATGAGACTCCATATTAATTGTGTCCCTGATTCAATCCTCCAAGTGTGCTGATCCTGCCTTTAATGGCCTGATTATTCTCTTGCTTGCTGCATTCACATTCTCAAAAGCCAAAGATTCAATTATTATCTGTCTAGCTTCTGGATTTGATAACATTCTATTTACTACTAAAGACAGCCTTTGTAAGAAATCCATGAGGGATTCTCTGGGGTCCTGTATAACTTCATAAATGACTCAATTTTCCTTGCTACTTCTTCAATTCTGTCCCATGCATTCAGGGATTCCATTTGGCATAGAATTAGGGTGTGGTCATCATATAAATATTGTCTTTGTATATTAGTATAATTGCCTTTTACAAGAAGTTGATCTTGGGAAATTTCCATACCTCTAGGCCTACATTATTGTTCTACAGTCTTAGCGTCCTCTTTCCACTAGATTGTCCATTGTAACTGTGGCCCAGCCTTTAGGATAGCTGTACCCAAATCTGTCTAGTCCTGAGGGATAATTCTATTACAAGTTGGCCACAAGTTTAACATCTGCTTTACAAATGGAAAATGAATGCCATATGATACTATAGCTTCTTTAAATCTCCTTAAATCTAACATTTCCACTGGAGTCCAGGTAGCTTATACATGAGCATTTGTAAGGTTACCTGGTAGATTAAAGTCTGCTGTCTGGTAACCTAAGGCCATTTCTCTGTAATTGTATTATTCAATCTTGAGATAAGTTTGCCTTTAAATTCTTCTGTCTGGGTCTGAATTTCTCTATAATTCCTTTGACAGGTTTTTCTAAAGTTTTTATCTTGGCACTCAAATTGACCAACCCTTTAAATGCTAAAATAAAACTAATTAAACAAATAATATCATATGTTATCTTAATTGAGGAATAAAAATTGTTAAAGGCTTTTATTCATGCTCTTAATTATTATAGCCCTTTAGTGTTATTTTCTAAATTTCTTTTGGTTGCTCAGGCATTTTTACAAAGAACACCATAAAGATAAAAGAGAGAATTACTTATATTTTCCCATTTGTAGAGCCTTTTAATTTTTTATTTTTGCATACTAAATGTATGCAGATATAGCTTTAATATCTTACTCATTACACATATGTTGTTTTTAAATCTTATCTTTTATAAACCTCATTGTTATAATTTTGTCCTCATCTGTTATTTTTATTCTTAGGACAAGAATTATCATATAAAAATTTATTTTAATCCCAAAATATTTTGGACACTTGTTTTTGTCTTCTTAGTTG
Source organism: Peromyscus nudipes (assembly GCA_902168325.1). Classification (NCBI taxonomy): domain Eukaryota; kingdom Metazoa; phylum Chordata; class Mammalia; order Rodentia; family Cricetidae; genus Peromyscus; species Peromyscus nudipes. The sequence goes on from CABHPH010061875.1 coordinate 22,912, forward strand.
GTATATATCATGTAGTTATCTTAATCAAGATGGTAGTGAAGTTACATGGCTGATATTTTAACTTATCCATTAAAAAAAATAAGTGTTGAATCCAGTTTCTGTAGGGAAAAGGGGCTCACTAAAGAAACCCACCCTGAACCTGGAGTCCAGAGCTGGGGAAGGATGGCTCAGATCAGGGCAGAAAGAAACACTGTTTGGTTCAGTAAGATCTCTGCCCCTGGCCAACTGACTTGTGAAACCAACCAATCACAGAGCAGGATAGTAGAACCCTAGGCCCAGGGTTGACTCCACCTCCAAGACTTCCTGTGTAAACTGCTCTGCCTAGTCAGTTAGAAAAAAAGCTCTTCTCTCCATCCTGGTAGAGGCAGCTACTCTCCTGGACTCCTCTTTTCCAAATAAATCTCTTCCTCAAAAGAGTTTTTTAGGTGTGAAGATCTTCATTCACTGTTGTAGGGAAGATCATTGCTGAGACATCCCCCAGTGGACAAAACAAGGGATAGCTGAAATAGCAGAGCAAGTAAGGAGGAGCTGAACAGAAGATCTTTGCTGAAATGTCCCTCAGTGGATAGAGCAAGAGAGAGAGAGCTAATAAGTAACACTTTTCTCCAGAGGTGGAAGAGATTGCTCCATTTCTTCAGGGGTTTCCCCTTTCACAGAGTGAAGAAAAAGAAGCAACATCTTAGGCCTGAAAAGCAGAGCTCTGCTAGGAAGCCCCCTTAAGTGGGGGCTGAACAAAGCTCAGGTGTAGCAGCTCCTCAGAGAGGAGCAGGATTGCTATATTCTTTGGGGAGACCATCCCCCATCACACCAGGTATACCTTGACTTTCCCGAAGAGTCAGGATACCCTTCCCTGCTGAAGCAGTTCCAGGCTTGACTCTCCTGAGAAGTCAGAAAAATTTCCCTTCCAAGTTTGGGCTGTTTTTTTTTTTTTTTTTTTTTCCCAGTCCCAGTTGTCAGAGCTGTGCTAAACAGCTCTAGGTGTCTGGGACACTTTCAGGGCAGAGCTATTGTTCTGTGCAGCTCAATGTGTCCAGAATACCTTGCCCCCCAGGGTTGAACTGTCTCCAGTTCAGACATCAGAGCTGTGCTACGCAGCTCCAGGTGTCCGGGACACCTTCAGGGCAGAGCTGTTGTTCTGAGCAGCTCGAGGTGTCCTGGATATCTCACCCTCCAGGGTTCAACTGTCTCCTTGCAGTTTCAGCCATCACAGCTGTGCTACACCGCTCATAGTGTTGCCTGACTCCCCAGGTAGTCAGGACACAAAACCCACAGAGTTGTAAAACTCATGTTCTGCAACCAATTTACCTACATTTTTTCCCCCAAACTCCGGGGCATCAAATCCACAGAGTTGCACGTTTTGCAACTAGTTTACTAACATTTTTGGTGCAATTTACTAACAGTTACATACACAGTTTATTGTAGTAGGGTACAGACTGTACACGCCCTTTGGTATCTCAAACATAGTAAGTCTAAACTTTAAATATAACATTAACCATCACAACAGACAGACATATGCACACAGAGAGACAGACACAGACACACACACACATACACACAGACCCACAGAGTTCTACTCACATTAGAAAGGGAGCCCTTATCAGACCAAAGAACTGATTATACCAATGTTGAATTTGGTGAATCAATGAGTTTCTCATTGGAGTTACTATCAGTGTTAAGGGGACTCAACCTTCCTTAAATTTTTAGCATTCAGAAATGAACAGGGTGGGGGGAATCTCCTTAACTAGCATGTGGCTGTAGCTTCCAGCTATTGCATAAAAAGGCCCAGCACTCATCATAAATATTCCATAGATTATATATGGTTAAACATTGTAATAATGTTATCTACATGCCCATCTGTGGTGGTTTGAATAAGAAAGGCTACAAAGGCTCATATATTTGAATACTTGGTTCCCAGTTAGTGGAACTGTTTGGGAAGGATTAGCACAAATGGCCTTGCTGGAGTAGGTGTGCCACTAGGGATGGGCTTTGAGTTTTCAAAAGCCCACACCTCTCTCTCTCTCTCTCTCTCTCTCTCTCTCTCTCTCTCTCTCTCTCTCTCTCTTTCTCTCCCTGCTGGCTGTGGATCAGGATTAAAGTTCTTAGCTACTTGCCACGATGCATTTGCTTTTCCTGCTATGATGATCGTATACTAACTCCCTGAAACTATAAACAAGCTCCTAACTAAATGTTTTCTTTTAAAGAGTTGCCTTGGTCATGGTGTCTCTTGACAGCAAATAGAACAGAAGGGAGGTCTTTTATTCTCACTCCAAAAGAGTTGTTCTCAGAACTAAGCAAGTTTTACAGAAGCTGTGATTTATAGGTTTCTGGTTAAAACAGTTTTATCTTAAGCAAACAGAACTTGCAGTCAAAGTAGACAGGGGTGGTGGTTGCTTCTTAAGGGAGAAGAACAGATGTATTCCTTGTTCACCTAAAAGGAGGGGATCGGTGGATTACAAAAACAGAAGCCAGCAGTGTGGTGTCAACTCTGTTTTCTCTGATCAAAGAAATAAGCTGCAATTCTGCTTGCTTATTTCTATGTTACTTAGTATTTCCTAAGTAATCTTGTTAATCATAATTAATGTTAATATTTGTTGCTTTCCTTTGCCCTTCAACAGGAGTATGGGTGAAGAGTTACTCACAATGAGCAGGTATGACTGAAAAGTAGTTTCATCACCAGAAATCCCACCCCAATATGGATGCTGACTCCCCCAAACCTGCAACCCTGGGTCTCTCTATGACTCTTGCAGGTAGCTTGACCATTCTAATATCTCTCTTTCTGCAGTTTGGCTGGACAGAGTCTCCACCTCCAGTACCTGTTCACTCTTTTTTATACTGTTGGGGAGGAGCCCTGGAGAATCTGCAAAGTTTCTGTTCTCTCAGACATGTGCCCTTTGCCCTCCTGAGGCTCTTGCTCCTCTCTTCATTCCTGGAGGAAATGTTTCAATTTGGAAGGAATGTTGCAATTCATGGGGTAATACCAGGGGACAGATGACATCCATGATCTGACACATTGCATCCTGGTGAGCAGTGCTGATCTTATTCTAGAGAGCCTGGCATAAAATGATTCTTTCCCATCCACAGAGGGTGTGCCATTCAAATTAGGTACAGTAGGATTATAGTACCCAAGGATCCACTGAGAACTGAGGGCTAGTCTGGTCCCAGAGCCTGTCCTCCTTAGTTATACCTTATAGCCATCCTTAGAAGAGGATGTAGGGTAGAGAGGCATGGTGGCCATCTGAAACTGAGACTCATGTACTTGCTTTCTGTGTTTTATGACAAGATTTCCTGAAGGGATGCAAGGGGAATTCTGACCGCTGGATTGGCCTGCACAGAGAGTCACCAAAGCACTCATGGAGGGGAACAGGCAGCACTGAATATAACAGCTTATGTGTTTTCAGACCGCTTTCCCTTCACTGTGTTCGTGTGTCATGATGTATGTGACTTGTGGCTATGAGAGTTGAAAGGCTGTGTGGTGTGAAGGTAGCTGTGTGGGAAGGAAGAAATGAGGTGTGGCTCACAGGGAGAATGTGTGTGTACATGCAGAGCCAGTCCCTACCAAGCTCCACATCTGAAAGGACCTGTATCAGCACAAGACACCCCAAGACCAAGTTCTCAGAGATTTATTTGTCCCAGAGGGAAAAAAAGCAGGGAATAAAAAACAAAGGCAGAAGAGAGAGGACAAGGGGATATAAAGAAACATGAGAGAGGGGGAAGGGATATTTGTTCCAGAGGGACAGAGGACTGCTTCTGGATAGAGGAGACAGACGTGGCCCATAAACAAATGGAGGTTCATAAAGGCTAAAGGGAAAACCCATGTTAGGATGAGGTATTTAATTTTGATTGAGCATGTTAATTAGGGCAGCCAAAGAGGTTTTTTGATTGCTGGACTTCAATACTTTAATAGCTGGACTTTGGTAGTCAGCCTCTGTGGGAGGTTGTGGCAAATTAGGGAGTAGACCTTGGTGGCTGGCTTTAGGAATGTAATCTAATAATTTTTAGTAAGGAAGAAGGAATGAAGGAGAAGGGCACTGCCTTCTAGAGCCATGTTTGACATGGACCCACTAAACCCCCTTCAACCTCCCCTCACATCTAATTTTCCTCTGCTAGCTCTACATCCCCTCAAATCTGGGCACTTTTTTGTCCTTCCATTCATTAGCTGCAATTTTAGAAAATCTTTACTTGCTGTTATTTCACATAAAACCTTAGTGTGATGGCTGCATCTGGGGTAGCTCTTGTCTACTCCTTCACCAATTTAAAACTTCTCCCTGCTGATAAACACCCTGTGCAGAATGTAGACAGAAGTGCAGGTGTGCTTGGGATTCTGAAACCACAGGAAGTCACCGCAGAAGTGCAAGTGTGCTCATCAGTCTTCTCCTGCACAGCTAGCTGCACCTGTTCACACAAGCACAGGCTCCAGGGACCCTGGTGGTCTCTGATGTCTCCTCTTCAGAGAACACCCGAAGACAGTGCTAGCTTTTATGGGAAACATTTCAGTGGGCTATTTTGTTTGTTTTCAAGACAAGGTTTCTCTTTTTTAGCCATGGTTGTCCCTGAACTTGCTATGACTAGCACGCTGGCCTTGATATCACAGACCCACCTGCCTCTTTCTCCTGAGTGTTGGTTTTAAAGGCATGTTCCACTGTGTCTGGTTTGGTGGGATATTTTGAATTCCACCATTTAACTGGAAAGGCACAGTGTAGAGGCCCAGTCATTTACATCAGTCAAAGGAATTCATTGTAGGCACTTACAAAAATATTTTTTTAAAGTTTCACGCTTTTATGAATAAGTTTGGAAAGCTAAAAACATCTTCAGCAAAGCCCTAAGTGGCAGTAGTTTTATGAACATTGCAGCAAGCACTGGTTCTATAACCTCAATGACACACAACTGAGTCTGGTAGTGTGTGCTTACATGTGCATGAGTGATAAATGTGTGTTGTCAAAGGCCTCCAGGATGTAAAGAAGTCAAATGTTGAAGCAGGCTAGCTCTCATGATGGACTTTTGATTTTTGCTCATCCACATGAAAAGGTGGAGTAGGCAGGCTAGATATAATGGTGGGCAATAAATGTTGACATTCAAATTATGAATATTTGTTTCTCTTTGAATTTTAGGCTTGCCATCAATGGATCTGAAGAAGGGACCTATCTGAATAATGAAGGTATCAGAGGTGCCAAAATCAACACAGATAAGAAATGGATTTGTAGTAAGCCATAATTGCAGCCTTTGTTAAATTACTTAGCATTTTTTGATTATCAAATTACATTTTTTAAAAAATAACATATATATCTATTTACTCGTATTGGTCTTTTGAGATGGGGTCTCTCTATATAGCCTGCCTGTCCTGGAACTCAGTATGTCCTGGCCTCAAACTCACAGAACTCTGCCTGCCTCTGTTTCTGCGTGGTGGGATTAAAGCCTATGACACCATACCTAACAAAAGGGCTACGCTTATACTCATAGTGGTGGGAGTGTAAACTAGTGCAGCTGCTTTTGAAATTAGATGGAAGGTTTCACAAAGTACTAGAGGTAAAACTACCATATGACCAAGGTGTACCACCCCTGGTGTTTACTCAACAGATTTTTATTTTTTACCACAAGAGAAACTTGCACACCAATTTTAATAGCTTTTCCATTCATAACAGTTAGAAATGGAATCAGCACTGATGTTCATTAAGAGGTGAATAAATATGAAAAACATGGTACACATGCACAATGGAACATCATTCATCTGTAAAGAAAAGTGAAGTCCTGAAATCTTCAAGTAAATGGATGGAAGTAGAAAAAAGTTGTAGTTAGTATGGAAACCTAGGCCTAGAAAGACAAACACTGAATATTCTCTCATGCAGATTGTAGCTTGAAATCTCTTATTTTGTGTCTTTAATTCTGAGCACAAGTGGGAGCCAGGAAACTAGAAAGGGATCTTTATGTTAAGAGAAGGGGGATAATAGAGAGTTGGAATATTGGTGGTAAAAAGGCTTAAGCATAGAAGGGCATGGGACAATGAATGAAATCAACTGCTGGTATGGGGAAGGAGTGGGGACTGTTCCAAAGTGGGGATTATAGAAAGCCTACAATCTCACAACCCGGTGAAAACGTATCATTGGAGGGATAGTAGAAAACATGTGATGTGAATGAAAAGGGGGGGTTCAGGAAGCTGGAACTATGTGGGGATGGGGAAGGTTGAGAGCAGAGGGTGGGTGAACCAAAAGTAAGGATATATGCAAATGCCTATAAAAATCTACTATTTAATATGCTAATTTAAAAATATAACTTTAAAAAAGCATTGGCATGGGAAACATTTGATTATTTCCTAAAAGAAATTGGTTAGTAAGTGAAAGTTGAAGTGCAAGGGATAGGACACCTCTGAATTCCTGCTCAGGGAGATCATAGAGGTCTGCAAAACAACATAGGCTACTGCCATTTGTTGTGGGGATTCGATCAATTCAGCCAATGACTTTGGGGTAACAAGCCCTAGGCATGAGGTAACAGAGGTCTCAAAACAGCATAGGCTTACTGCCATTGTCCTTGGTTACCTCCCCAAACTACATGGCAAGACCCTATTGCTGAAGACCCCACTTGCTTTGGGTACCGGACATAGAGAAATCAATGTCAAACTCATCAGGAAACTTCATCCCAACTGGCCAGCTTTCATATTGCCTGTAGATGCTACTCAGGCAGCTGGGGAGAAAAGTTAGAACTGATCTTTCCCAGCGCTGGACCTACATGCTGCAACTGGTTAACTAGACAAGATGTGCCCGCTGGCCCACTAGTGGCACAACTGTTACGTGATAACCAACCACACTCTGATTGTGTTTGGGGTCTGCTCCACGGGAGGGAATTTCATGCCTGATACTATAACCTTGTCTAGAAGCCAAGGCCTCAGGAGGTGGTAGGCTCTAGGGGAGAACCTGCTGTTGTCATTTTACTAAGTAGTCATCTTACCAAATTTCCTTCTAAATATTTCTGTCTGTACTTACAAACCTGGGCTTTGCTGAGTCTTGTTCAGAGGATCTTGGTAGGCAGCAGTCAACGCTGAGATTCATAATTGATCAAACCGCGGAGCATAGGGGACTGAGGACTCAACCCTAGATGAGATGTCTTTATCAGTCGGCACCGGAAAGGCCCAAAGGATGTGAGAGAGGAGTCAGAAAGAGCCAGATGATGGGGAGGGTTGTTGTGAAATAAAAACTTGATTTGAACCTGCAGGAATAAGAGTTTCAAATGGTGAGGTGATGAGTGGGAGGGCCAGGAATGAGAAATAAAGAAGACAAAAGCAATACCTGGGACCAGCAAGTCTTTTTTTTTTTTTTTTTTTTTTTTTTTTTCAAAACGTTTCTCTGTGTAGTTTTTGGTGCTGTCCTGGATCTTGCTCTGTAGACCAGGCTGGCCTGGAATGCACAGAGATCCACCTGGCTCTGCCTCCTGAGTGCTGGGATTAAAGGTGTGTACAATCACCGCCCAGCATTATTTATTTAACTTTACTTTATGTGCATTGGTATGAAGGTGTCAGGTCCCCTGAAACTGGAGTTATAGACAGTTGTGAGCTGCTATGTGTGGGTGCTGGGAATTGAACCTGGGTCCTCTGGAAGAACAACCAGTGGTCCTAACCACTGAGCCATCTCTCCAGCCCAACCAGTAGGTTTTGATGACTTATTCCAAGCAAGTTTATTAAGAAGTATAATATCTTATCTACTATTTTAAGGGGAAAATTTGTCAAGGTCAGTAATGAGCTAAGTCAGGTAATGTTAGCAAAGAGAACACAGGATACCTCAGGCACAGCTGCCTAAGGACTGATAACCACTGCTCAAGGGGAAATGTCAGGTCCCTAGAAACAACATCCTTGACTCCTACAAGGCATTGACTTTGGTATCAGACAAGCCTTGTCAAATGTGTTCTTGAACAAGGACATAGAACTCAAGTTCTGTTTGTACTGTCATAAGGCCTCTGAGAAAGTCTTGGGTGTATCTGGCTCCCCAAAGGCTTGACATGGCTATAGATCTTATGGACTCACATCAGCTGGCTTTAACTGCATGAGGCTGCATAAGATACATGCAGCATAATATCTGATACTTTGGGGAGGAGCTCTCCAGGCCCCACCCTTTACTGAGGAGTAACAATTGACTGTGGAGTAGGGGGTGGAAATCATTCAATCATTCTTCATATTCTCTCTCTCTCTCTCTCTCTCTCTCTCTCTCTCTCTCCTCTCCTTCTTAAAATATGAATGAAGAGACTTGTTCCCATCCCCCATGACTGCCTGGTTTTCTGTCTTCTATCTCCATCCTCTTACCAATGATAATTCTTCATTGCTGTTTTTCTACAGTAAATCATAATTCACAATATTCTTCCCATGGCTACTTCTCATCCTCTTTCTCCTTCTCCTTTTTATTTGCTGAATTTTTATGTGGAATTATTTTCTTCTGCTTGAAGAATTTTCTTCAGTATTTCTTTTGGTATAGACATTTAAAAATGCATTTTTGATCAATTTCACCTTAAATGGAGAGGTGACCTTTCCTAGGAGTCTATTTCTATTTTTTGCACACAGAATGGTCAGCTGCAAATGAAAGAAACAGGTACATCCCAGTTCAGCTTAGAGAACTAGTGAGTTGAGTGTGGTTTCTCAAGGGATACAGTTGACTCTTGGGTACATGCATTACAGAAAAGTCCTGGATACATATGTGAGTGATGACTCATAAAAACTGTGTTGGAAAGACACAAAAATAGCAAAATGTCATGAAAATTATCAGACCAGGTTACCTCTGCCTCACTGCCCTTGGACCCTCTGCTTTTGACAACCTGACATGGTAGAGAGACTAGATGAATGAGAAACATAAAGGAAAGTGTATTATGAGGCAAAAGGCCATAGCTTTTGGAGCAAAAGCAGACCACATTCAATATGGCCATTGAAGTCTGATGGTTGTTTAAATTCTTATATGTGTAGTTACAAGAGCAATGGTCCCATAGACATACTTGTTCTCACCTGCATCCTGTGTACTGAGTGCTTTATATAAAAAAGAACTTTTCAGATGTGATTAAAGACCTTAAGATGGAGAATTTTTCTGAATCAAGCTGGTGTTCTAACCTAGTCATGGGGTTCCTCAATAGAGAAGGCAGGGCATCAGAGAAAAAGTAAAGATGCTACGCTATTGGTTATGAAGATGGAGGACAGGGCCCTTGCCATGGAAAGCAGGTAGTCTCTAGAGACTGTTAGGCCAAGGAAGAGTTTTCCCTTAACCCTCCCAAAGGAATGTGGCTCTACTGTAAATTTTAGTCCAATAAGATCTCTTCTGAACCTCTGGTCTTCATAACTCTAATAGATAGAGATTCATGTTGTTGTTTTAAGCTTACTTATACATTTTTAAGAATTATTTATTTTATATTCTTGTGTATAATTGTTTGCCTGTTGGATATGTATGTGCATCATGTGCATACCTGGTGCCTGTAGAGGTGAGAAGAGGGCACTAGATCACCTGACACTTGAGTTAGGGATGGTTCTGGGCCCCTACTGAGTGTTAGGAACCAAACCTGAGTACTCTGCAAGAGCAGTCAGTGTTTTAAACCACTGAACCACAGCCCCAGACCATCAGTGAGATTTTGCCTTTAAAGCGAATGCTAATGCAAAACTAGGTTTGTTTGTTTGCTGTGGTTTTTCTTTTGGAGACAGGGTCTCACTATATAGCCTTGGCTGTCCTAGAACTCACTATGTAGACCAGGCTGGCCTCAAACTCATCTCTGTGGTTCTGCCTCTCAGGTGCTGAAATAAAAAGCACGCATTCATCCTAAAACCATTATATTATAAATTTTTCATATCTCTTGTAATTTGTCCAATAACTGCATCTAAACAATGCTAGACACAGGAGACAGTGTGAATATGTGGATGTCTGGGTTCCGTGGCTCACTGTTGTTGCCTTGTATGACAGAAGCATACGTACTGTTAATACCAGCCAGGAAACAGCAAAATTCAACTATTATTTCCTTCAATGAGTGGTAAATTCCAGTGACCATGAGATGGCTTGAACAGCTGTCACCTGTAAGTGACAGCAGTGTCACTCAGAGGTTACAGTCTAGTGAAGACTACTGCTATTCTCATTTTCATCTCCATAATTCAACAGGGGATGAACTAGGCCTTACAGATTTACTGAGCCTAGTGAGACACATTTTGGATAAGCTTGTAATGCTGCCTCCTTTGGCCCATTTTGCATACGAAGAAATCCTGCAATAAGAGCTACAAAATTTGTCAAGGTATTGGATTATAAATAGGAGAATCTAATTTTCTTGGTATGTGATTTAGAAGGCAGTTTGTACATGAATATTACACAAGCTAGGGTCACAGTGTCAATCAAATTCCTTTTTGAGTTAATCTTCTAGTGTCACAATTTCCTCTGAGAACATTCCAACCTTGAAAAAAACCAAAAAGTTAAACCACTCAAAATAGCTTCAGGAAGTCCCTCAAACTGACCAGATTTCCTAGGTCCCCTCCTCTTCAAGAATGTATATGCAGTAAGTGACTGCTGAGAGTCACTTTCAGACAAGCCCAGCTGCCTGGAAGAAGTAGAGAACAGCAGGATTGCCTTGAAGAGGCACAGACCAATTGAGCATCTAGAAAGGACAGTGATGTTTTGAATGGGAATGGCTCCTATAGGCTCATGTATTTGAATGCTTGGTTTACCATCATTGAAACTGTTTGGGGAGGATTAAGAGATTTGACCTTATTAGAAGAGGTGTTGCCTTGTTGGAGATATAGCCTTGATGTAGGATGTGTGGCCTTATTTCAGTAGTTGTGTCAATGGGATTTGTGTTTCAAAGCCCACACCATCCCCAGGTAATGCTCTCTTTTTGCCTCTTTGTTGTTGTTTCAACATGTAAGCTCTCAGTTTATGCTCCAACACCATGCCTGCTTGCTGCCATGCTCTCCACCATGTGAAATTCTAGGCAAGCTTGAAATAAACTCTCCTCTTTAAGCTGCTTTGGTCATGATGTCTCTTTACAGCAAAAGAAAAGTAACTAAGACAGACACTCTCTTACCCAATGAGCTGCCAGAAATCTGTTCATTATGTTCAAGGGTTCCAGCTTTTATGAGGGGTCATTCATGCTGGAATGGATTTTGGTGATACAGCATCTCTGTGTCAATTCTGATTTTAGACAAAACTCCTCACCCATATTCCTAGAAATAATCCCAATAAAACTCTTAAGTTCACCAAGTTGGAGTTTGATGGTATCTGTACTTTGGTCTGTTATTCCCTCCCTATCTTAGGTGAGTACATGTGTGTCTTGAATCTCCCCAGAAAAGTCTGTCACACAACAACCATACATAGTTTAATAGTATAAAGTTATCTGTTTTTCTGATTTTTTTTTTGTAGAAAAGTAGGTTTCTGCATGAAGAACTTAATTGGATACAACCCAATAGAGAAACCTCACAATCATAGTCCTGAGACGCTGCCTTCCTTATGCATATGGTTTGAACAGTCCTGTGTTTGACACACTGTGCTGTTCTTGAGAATACAAAAGTGAGTTACACATAGGACTTTTCTATTAGTGTATTGGAAACAAAATGGACTGCAAAGCAAAAGGGCTAAGTGAAGTAGGACAAGAACCACTGAGAAAAGTATTTTCCTGAATGAGATATGCTTGTATTTATCTAATAATAAAAATATAGACTCTAAACAGGCATAGTCATTGCCAGATATGGTGGCCCACACCTTTAATCCAAGCCCTGGAGAGGCAGAGGCAGGCAGACCTCTGTGAGTTTGAGGCCAGCCTGGTCTACATAGTGAGTGCTAGGACAGCCAGAGCTACACAGTAAGATCCTGTCTCAAAAAACAAAAACAAAAACCAAGCAACAGCCGGGCGGTGGTGGCGCATGCCTTTAATCCCAGAGCTTGGGAGGCAGAGGCAGGCAGATCTCTGTGAGTTCGAGGCCAGCCTGGGCTACAGAGTGAGTTCCAGGAAAGGCGCAAAGCTACACTGAGAAACCCTGTCTCAAAAAACCAAAACAAAAACAAAAACAAAACAAAACAAAACAAAAAAAAAACCAAGCAACAGCAGCAGCAACAACGACAACAAAAACAAACATAACAGGCACAGTCTTTATAAAAGGTAAACTTAAATTTTTTATTACATTTAATTATTTATTTGTGTGTATGTGTACCACCATAGGACAATTTGTGGGAGTTTTCTCCTTCCGCCATGTGGGTCCAGGTTGAACTCAAATCACCAGGCTTAGTCCATATATCAATAAAGTAAGAAGATAGAATTGACTGAAGACATGCTTTGACCTCTTATTTCGTCCTTTTTAGGACTCATCAGTACAGTATAGCATATGACCAAAAAATTAAATTATTTTGTCCTTAAAACTCAACTGTGTATAAATGATTGCAAAATTAGGCACCTAATGCTTTTTAAAATGTTCAGTAATTAACTGTCTTATTCTTTATTAGCTTCATTTCAAACTAGGCTGGTTTTAAGTGAAGCTAATAAAGAATAAAGTTCAAACAACATACTCATGCATGAAAGTCTCAAAAAAAAGTTGAATTAAGAAAGTAAAATGGCTTTTGCTTGGATCATGCTCTTAGTCCACTGTAATTAAAATAGGAGTGCTGAGGAGTAACATGTAAAAACATTTTGACAGTGTTCACAATGTGTTAGCCACAGAGCATACAGTATTGGTTTCAATACTGGCTAGATATCACTTCATGTTGGTTGTTGAACTTTGCAAAAGAATATTGACCATGCACACAAAAATACTTAGAGTCCACAGATCAACTATCACTTTTCTTGTGATGATTGCCATGGGTTTAGTCACCTTGTATTTTTCAGTCCCCTGCATTCAAAGCAAGGACCAAAGAAACAAATTTCATATCTGGTCACAAAAGTGGAGCTAACTAATACAGATATGACTATAATTTAGGTTCTTGCTCAAACACTGGTTTAGTGTAGAATCACCCATGCTCTCCCAAGAACCCTCATGTTTTCATCTTTGCTGTCAACACACATTATCATTGGGTTTTGATGATGACTTTAGCAGATCAGGAGTGGAGTAGCAACTGTAGATAACAGGTCACACAGCATCTGTTTCTCAGGCGTGCTTTGGCACATTCCCTACCCTGCATTTAAAAACCACTGGCCCTTGTAAAGGATAGCTGAGGCTTGCTACAAATCCACTTCCGGTATGTGTAGCCCCTGCCGCTGCTGATCCCATTGTCACTCAGGTAGGCACATTCTCCTTCTCCTCGGATAGGATCCCTAAAACAACAAACAAACAAAATTTCTGCACAGGCTGACACTGACTCAGTCCAGCAGTGTCGTCTTGCCCATCTCCATTGCTTATTTGTAATAAGAATCAAAGAAAGGCAGAGTCCATGAGGAATCTTAGACCTAGCATCCCTTACGTGCTTGGGGTTCAGTTTGAGCACCACATCTTTGTCATTCCTCCATATTGACCTTATAAAGTATGTAAAAGGCATTGGACTGGTGCTTGATGTCATGTTCAAATGAACTGCTGCCATAGGAGGCCTCACAAGGGCGATTTTTTCAATTCTGTCAAGTATTTTTGCACATGTATGAAAGTGGGAAAAATCCAATTCTTAGTAAATTTCTGAAAGGTATTTAATGATGGACATGACTGGTTCTGTGTTTTACTGTTCCAGTGAAATGGCTCCATTCAAAATGGCTATGCGCACATCCAGGAGCCGTCCTGGGTGCTTTTTGATGATGAGACTTTAGAGGAGGTTCCCAGTGTCCTTGGAGTCTCTGCTTCTGTGACAGGTGCAGCTGTGCAAACAGCTGTCTGACAAGTTTTACTCCAGCTGTTCTGCAGTGGCTTCCTGAGGTTTCAGATCCTTCACTGCCCATCCTAGATTCTGTCTACATCTCACAAGGGTGTCTATCATCAATGAAAAGTTTTCAGTTAGTGATGAGCAGACAACATCTACCCCAGATGCCATTATCATGTTAAAGATCTTGAGTGAAATCACACTAAGTAAATGCTTTGAAAATAATGGTCAATAAATGGGAACACACAGAAGAATTTAAATTGGCAGGGATGTGGGATTTCCTGGGGATTATCTATTACATATAAGCATGTGGCCTACCTCTGAGGCACACTTCCAACTTAAGGTTTATTTTTCTACCTTTGTGGTACAGTTGGCTTCACATGACTCAGTCTTTCCTTTCTTATAGTCATAACTCACATAAACACAAAACATGAATGCAGTAGAGGAAATGTGGTTTACAAACATACAAGTTGTTATATTCAGTGTTGTTTGTCCACCTCCAAGAGTGCTCTGGGGACTCTCTGTGCAGGCCAATCCAGTAGTCAGAATCCCCCTTGTGTCTCTTCAGGAAATTCTGTCATAAAACACAGAAAGCAAATACGTGTGTCTTTCAGCTTCAGATGACCTTTGACTCTCTGCCTTTCAGCCTCCTTTATGGAAGGCAGCAGATGTAACAGAGGGTCACTGACTTTGGAGCCATAAATGCCCTCAGTTCTCAGTGGATATAATTTATGTCCATAATCAAGTACACTGATGACTCCCCATCCCATTGCGGCTGAGAAAGTCCCTTGTTAAGCCTGTTCTTGCAGCTATTAACAGTTGTCACCTTCAGTATGCAACACCTGCCAGCTTGGATGAAGACTCACATGACCATCAGGTATCTCAGTAGACTGTATGTCTGACGTTACATGTTGACTGTGAACACTACATGAACAATGTCTCTGGAATGTCTCAGGGTTCCAGCCAGAAGCAATAACATCAGCAAATGGCACACACTGTTCCCATGTCCCCCAGTGCCTAGGGTAGGATCCTGCCTCATGTTTCAGCCTTAGGCTCCCCATTTCAAGGAATTACACACTCAATATAACAAACAACAAACCAGTTCCTGAGCCTTTCTTACCAGCTCCTCCAGGCTGTCAAATCGAGCTAGATGGGCCTCTTGTGTCATGCAGGAAGTCTGGCTAAATGTCCAGCTTCTCACTTCTTTGGAAAAATAAAAACATTTACTTCCAAATCCAATCCAGTCTCTTGGGCAGGTGGCATAGCAGGGTCTACAGCTCTCAGTGATCGGTCTCACTAAAATGCAGACAATGCCATGAAATATAATAAAGAAACATTTCCATGTCTGGGCCTTTTGGCTCCACCCAAATCTCAGTGAGGTGTGTTCTTGGACTGTACTTTCATAAGTGATCATCAGAAGACCCCTCCTAGTATGAGGATCACTGATCCAGAGCCTTCCGGTGGGACTATGAGGAACAGCTTTTTTTTCCCCTTCTTTGTATTTTATGTTTTGAGACAGAATCCTGCCTGGCCTGGACCTCACTCTGTGGACTGCACTTATCCAGAGCTTACAGTAATCCTCCTGGCTGTGTCTCCTGAGTGCTGGGACTCAAGACACCACACCCTGTGAGGAAATCATTTCTAGGCCATCAGCCCCTTAGGACTGTTCCTGGTTCCTGGAATTCTATAGCTTCCTTTCCCATAATCCTCCTTCACATCCAGCTTTTCTCTTGACAAAAGAAAGAAAACTCCTTACTTGCCTGGATTTTACTGTAGAGAAATGCCCATCTGCAAAACATGACATGGTCAAAATAGATCTTGTATACCAAAACTTAGATCCAGACCTTCTTATAATTCTACCACAACCATTAAGCTTATATATAAACATACACTGGCTCTTGTTAGAGCCAGTCAGGATGGCTGTCGTGAAGAAACATGACAACAGATGTTAGAACCATATGCAGAAATAAGGACATTTATTTCCTGCTGGTGGGAGTACAAACTGATACAGCCAATATGCAAGTTCCTCAAAGAAATTAAAAATAGACCTACTGTGTGACTTAGCTATGCCACTCCTCAATATATACAAAGAGAACACATCCTACCATGGAGAGTTTTGCACATCCATGTTCATTGCTGCCCTATTTACAATCGAGGGAAATGGACCTAACCTGGATGCCCATCTACTGAAGAATTCATAATAATATGGAACACAACAAAACTGAATACTATTTCAACCTTAAAGAAAAATGAAATTTTTGTAGGAAAGTATGTGGACTGGGAAAGTATGATATTAAGTGAGGTCACCCAAACTTAGAAAGAAAGAGACCCATGTACTCTGTCACATGCAGTCCCAGCCTGTGATGTACAGTGTAAACAGATTTGAGTGTGGGCATGGTGTAACACTTTAGAAAGGAGTACAAGGAAGAGTGATGTAAGGTGATGAGGAAGGACAGGATGCAGCAAAGGGCACATAAGTTGTGAAAAAGGGTTATAAAGAGAATTGTTTTTCTAGATTAAACTCTGCCACAGTTCATTTAACTGACATATAAAGTCTAAAACCACAATTGAATCTCCACAGCTTCTGAGTGGCTAGCCTAACTGTATGGAAGTTAGGTGAGATACCTGAGTGTGGGACTCAGCAAGTGTTGGAGTGACTGTGTTAATGGAGCTGTATGATGTGTTCATTTGAGTCTATTATAATTAAATGATTATGTATGTATATGTATATATACATATATTTATGAGTGTATATATATATATACACATATATATATGAATGTGTGTGTGTGTGTGTGTGTGTGTGTGTGTGTGCAAGAAGCTCTTAATGTCACAAGGTTTCAGAGGACAGTTTAGAAGAATAATAGACATTTTATAACTTTACCTTTTTTTTTTACTTTAACAGGTAAGAATGAATGCACTGCTTTTTCAAAGGTCTAGTGAGTTCCAGAAAACATATGACTTGATAAGAAATATTAAATACCAGAAATGACTCCCCCCATTAGTGAAGGTTTTTTTTTTTTTTTGTAGCTGTTCTAAGTTCTCATACCCAATACCACGGAACTTCAGTGAAAAGGACAAATGCAACAGGCAGTGAGAGTCACTTCTTTTACCTGACTCTTTTCAGGGCTATGTAATAGTTTAGGTTATACTGACTAATACTTGTTGGCAAATGTTTGTCCTCTTTAGATGTGTGTATTATTCATTGATATGGTTAGAGTGATTTTATAGAACAATATCATGAAACATTTCTCCAGCTATGGTGGCAGAGTTGTTCTAGTTTTTATCACATTATTCAGAATAATCTACAGCTAAAAGCTTAGAAATCACATATTTCTGGAACTTTCTATTTAATCTTTTCAGACCATGGTTGAAGACATTAACTGAAACCATAAGTCATGTGGAGGGTGAGGTTACTGTACCATCCCTAACCATATTCTCACTTCTCTTTAGCTACAGCAGCCTCCTTGTGTGAGTCTGTTCCAGTTTTCCTCTCCTTGCTCTCTGCCTTGAATAGTTCTCCCAGGTGGACATGTGTCTAAACCTTTGGAAATATCTGATATTTACATTATGACTCATAAACGTAGAAAAATTACAGTTATGCAGTAGCAATGAAAATAATTTTATGATTGGAAGTTACTACAACATGAGGAAACGCATTAAAGGTTCAAAGCATTAGGAAGTGGTTAAAAACCACTGCTCTAGACGTTACTAGATGTTGTCTTCCCAGGGATGCTGAGCCTGGTCTCCTGTGCACACCACAGCCTGTGCTGATCCTTCACTGCATCTTCCTGCTAGACCCGAAGTTCCCAGAGAACAGGAATTTCCAGTGAGTTTTCTCTCCAGCCCTTCCCACAGTGCCTGGTTCACAGTGGTCAGTAAGTCTAAGTGACAATGTGGATGTGGACAGAATCTGCAGAATCTGGAGATGAGTCACTCACCTGACGATGACAATGACAAAGCAACAGACAGTGCAGTTACAGCTGCAGTGAGGACGGCGATCACTGCACAGCAGCAGTAGAGCTTAGCAGGAGACACGGAGGAGATGATTCGGAGACAATCTCCTTGGAACTTTTTACCTAAAAACATAAGTATGAGAATGTCAATCTCAAGAACCTTTTAGGGAAAAAGATAAACTTACCTCAGAATCATCTATAGATTTGGCTTGTACTCCCTTGTTGCAAATGCCCTCCATGGAAGGTCTTGGTTCATAAATGATGTCCTTGGCTTACAGAAGACTGGAGGAAAGGGAAACAGAATTTTTCCTATGGAGTCTTCCAGTTAATGAACTAAGAACCAACGAAGAAGCAAGAAACTGAAAGAGTGAAAGTCAAGTTGAAAAAAACATCATGAACAACACAAACTACCCATAGATTTAGTTCCATAAGAATAGACCTGGGTAGGACTTATTGGACCATAATAATAACAAAAAGAGAAACAAAATCAATGTGCCAGGTGTGGTGGCACAGGACTGGATGCTTAAGCTAAGGAGGACAGGAGACAGAAAGGGGCCAAGCAGATTTAGAAGCAGAGGTCCCAATGGTGAGCCGTTCCAATTCTCCTTGGAACAGGATTCTTTCCAGTCCAGAGTTCAGAAGTGACTGAGTTCGTTTCTTTTCTCCTGTGTGAGCTCCCTGCCTTTATGCTGTGCCTGAAGATGCAACTGACATTAAATGTCTGCTGAATAGCTTAAATGGTTCCTTAGATTTTCATGGCAGAAATACATGGTATCAATTCCTCAGGTTTAGCCCATAACTTAAATAATTTGGGGGTCTTTTGAGCAGGGAGTGTTAAAGTAGTGTTTGTTGCCATTGAAGATACCAATGCTCAGTTGAGTCCTATTTCTTTTTGTCAAAAAGAATGGAATCTGTTTGTTGTCCTGGGTAGTCATGACACACCATTGTGTCCTATCATAAGAATTAGTCCTGCTGGGCCTGTCACTCACCTGGCCAAGAGACCACCCCTCAGGAATGCTGATCCACCTAAAGCCATGCTAAAGAGGTGGCAGGAGAAAGGATTTTACTGAGATAATGTGCTTTTGCTTCCCTGAAACTCCACTCTGGTCACCCATGGAACTGCAGTCAAGCAGTCTGTGAAGCTTGCTTGCTTTTCTGAGCTCTAAGTCAGAAGATCTTAGCTTCTCCGTGTTCTGATTCTCTATCTCTTTAGGATACTGGCCAAAGTCAGACTCCTTCACTCTTTCTCTGAACCTACCTGCCTCTCCCGTGGAGCTGCTAGTTAAATGTGGGGCTCCCCAAAGTTTCTGGGACAGCATATACAATGTCTTTGGAGTTTGGCTCCATAGAAACTTCTTAACTCTCTTTCTTTCCTGCTGTGGATATCACTCTGTATCAATAAAGCGCTGATTGGCCAGTAGCCAGACAGGAAGTATAGGCGGGACTAACAGAGAGGAGAATTGAGGGAACAGGAAGGTAGAGGAGAGACGGCCTGGAGCCGCAGCCAGGAGAAGGAAGATGTAAAGTACCGGTAAGCCACGATCCACGTGGCAAAGTAGAGATTAATAGAAATGGGCTAAATATAAGAGTAAGAGCTAGACAATGATAGGCCTGAGCTAATGGCCAAGCAGTTTAAATAATGTAAGCGTCTGTGTGTTTATTTTATAAATGGGCTCAGAGACTGGCGGGACTTGGGAGCTCGGAGACTGGCGGGTGGCAGAGATTTGTCCTGACTGTGGGCCCGGCAGGAAAACTCTAGCTACACTTTCCAGTTGTACATTAAACAAAGATGTCCTTTGAATTCAGTGCATCAAGATTTCCACAATGGCTTTCTTTTTCAATAAGGTAATATCCAACTTTTCCTTTAAATAGTCCCCCCAAAACCTACTTGGGTGTTTTGCTTCTGAAAGTTATTTATTTACTTATATATGTGACTTTTATTGTTTGCTTTCCTTACTTGTTTTTCTTTTTTGAAATTAATCCCTAAATGTTTGTTTATTATAGAAAATATCACACATATCCAAACAACAACAACAACAAAATCCCAAACAGTATGATAAATTCTCTGCCTGGGCTAACGTGTCTCACAGAAATATGGAGTGTGTATGTGCTTTTCTGTGGAGAATGAAAATGGTTTCAGTTACGGGACTATTTGACCTAGCTGAAAAACATCTACATTCTTCATGACCTTGATATTTTTTTTGTAATTTTGAACAATTTTCCAGGAAGCCCATATTCTTTCACTAAAACAAACAAGCAAGCAAACAAAAATTAAAGAAAGAGGGAAAAAGGAATAAAATAAAAGAATGAAACAGACAGTTTCCAAATACAGAAGATAATTCAATAGAAACCATGCGAGATTATTCATTTCCATAATTTTCCACAAACCAGAAATTTCAGAGGATTTGCTGGAGTGGGGGTTTAGTCTCTCATTACACCTCCCCTCCCTCCCTTTCCTTTGAATCACAGTCGATCTGCAAACTACAGGCCCCGGTCCCACAGGGAACATCCTTAGCTGTGCACATTGAAAGATGTGCTGTTAGAGTTTCCTTCACTCTGGGACATAAGAAGCATGTTTTACAGCAACCTCTTGTACTTCACCGGAGTGCAAATTACCAGATAGAGAGTGGGCTAGCAAGCTACTCACGCATGCATGCATGCATGCACGCACACACACACACACACACACACACAACAAAAGAATCAAACAAAACCTAAAAAATATGCTTTAGGCTCATGAAATGGATTCCTTTTTCAATTCTCTTGCCCAGAAATACTTGAGTATTATATACTTTGTCAGAGTAACTAACATAACAGAAGCCTCCAAGTACCTCCACTTCTACCGAGACCCACCATGACAGGCTAACAGGAAAAAGGTTCAGTTCCTCTGTGAGATCCTGGTGAAGCTCCTCTCTGCCCTTTTAGTTTGATTCATATTGCATCAAATACATACCTGTTTCTTCCTCCTGAAAGAGGTGTGTGGTAATGGACACTGTCTCTTCCATGCATGTGGAATCCTTTGTAGCCGCTGCCCCAGGCATCTCTGAGCTGAGTCTCAGCTACAGGAAGACTAAAATTGAAACTAGAGAGGAAGAATTACGGTTTTCAATCTTGGGCAGTTCCAAACAAGTCTGTTGGTAACTCCACCCTGTTCATCAGGTGGCTTGTTAAGTTTCACCTCTGTAGCAGAATACTGGCTCACACCACACAATGAGACAAGGAATGAAGTGTACTATAAACTAATCAGAACAGCAAAATATATCATTCAACAAGGCATGGCACTTTTAGTTTTAGGAAGTGTTTGTTTATTTATTTGTGTTGGAAACAGGCTCTCACTGTGTAGCTGTGGCTGGTCTCAGACTCACTTGATAAGTGAATCTCAGAAGGATACAGCACGCATGTCACAGTGTAACAGAGCATAATAAAGAAATATGAGGAGACCGTCTGTGAGGGGCTAGTCATCCTTCTCTGCCTCCATTCTCTGGGGACTCTGCAGATCCTCATGGGACTCATTCTTTCTTCCTCAAAAACAAAACAGAGGAGGAAGATGGGGGAGGACTCCCCATCCTATGGAACAGATTAAAAAGTAGGACTTGCCCAGGCACTGGGACCTCGGTTGGCTTGTTTGTGGGCAGTGCAGCTACAGACATGTTAGAACAAGGAGCTGACAGGCTGACTCTGGGCCAGGACCTGTCCATGTACCCTGTACTCTGAGGGGGACCCAGAGAGGTGTATGTACAACTCCCAAATAACGCATTATCAGGCATTTCTCCTGGCCTAGCCTGTATCTGATTCTGTAAAACTTCACCCACCAGCCCAGCCTGCTGCCAGAGCCTCTCCAAGATATCAGCCAAGTTAGGGTCATCAGACTCCACCGACCAGATGGACCGCACAGCAGGGTATGATCGAGTGATGTTTCAGTGAATGTGGACAGGGTCTCCAGGCAACGAACCCTGTGAGGGGAGTTACAGTCCATGAGCTGCTCTTGCCCTACCTCATTTCTAATAACTATGCCAATACCCCAAGAAGTTAAGGGAAATAGACATAAAGCCAAGAGATGAGCAGTACCAATTATTAAGAGTACGTTTCCAGGTTATGTTGACTATAGGACGAAGGTAAAAACCTGCTATGCCCCCAGAGGGGTTAGAACAGTAGGAAACACCAGCTCTGGCTGGTGAGTTGATCATGAGAATCCAGACACTACCAGATGTAAATATTAATCACAAGTGTCAGCCTGTGTGACACTGTAGCTGCATGTACTGCCCACTGGGCACACTGTTCTACCTGTAGGTGTGCCTAGTTAGAAAAGTTCCTGTAGCTTGTCAAACTCTTATGCTTCTGATGATAGAGATAATAGTTCAAAAGGGTAACAGCTATCCATGGGTGGGGGGGGAGCAGAAGGGGAAGAGACAGAGAACAAGCTGGTAATAATTATAACCAGTTTTAGAAACTTAAATAAAAAAAATGGGTTGTTAAACAGTTCATGCAAACCATTGAAACTGTATAAATAAAATGGATCACACTATTCAGGGCCACTTGCTCGAATGAAAACTGGCAGTCACAGTCTCTTCTTGATGCTGACTCCACACCTCCATCCCAGGTCCCTGAACCCTCCTGGAGTGAGGTCCCCAGCACTAGTGGCTGGGGTGATATATAGACCTGAGCACTTTAAGCTGTTGTCTCAGCCTGGGCCTGGGCCTGGGCCTGGCTGCCACCGTCCTTGCCCCTGTGGCTGTGGCTGCTTCACCGCCAACTCCACTCAGCTTTCATGGTGTCAGCTTGAAGCATTGAAGATTTGCTAAATCTTGATTGACTTCAGGGTAAAACTGAGGTCAACCTGACCCTCAGCAACATACAGTACTTAAAATGAACTTTTGCTAACCTGTGTTCTGTTTCTGTGACCACAAGGAGTTTTGCTCCCAGATCAAACAGAGAAACTGTGGTAACATAACTGCGCCCTATTCTTATTAAAAGTTAATATTCTGACTTGCTTGCCAACAGCCTCCTCAGGTAGGCCAAAAAAGCACTGAACTTGTCGTTTTTGCCTTTATAACCCCCCATTGCTCACTTAGCCTAGGCCCACTGCAAAAAAGAAGCTGTTATAACCAAGGTTGAGAGCAGCAGTCTATGGATAAAGCATAGATATTTAGAAAGTAGTCTGACAGCATGACTATTTACCAAAACAACAATAGTGGGTTCCTCCTTAGGGTCTGTAACCTCCATAGCCATGGGTTAAAACCTGTTTATAACACCAGGCATGAATTCTCCTCTGTGGAGTAGGAGGATTCAAACTCAGTCGGAAACTAGTTGTTTACCCTCATAATGTTCATACCAGTGTTGTACCAGTGGTCATCTTGTGGGGTTGACTGGTGTTTTAGGACAAAACCATTGATGGCTTCTCCTTCAGCAATACGCACAGTGCCTTCCAGCATTATGAAAGCTTACCAGCAGCTTGGAGATTTCCTGGTCAATTCAAGACTATTTTATTTTTACTTTCATTTTTTTATTTTTGTTTTTTGAGACAGGGTTTCTCTGTGTAGCTTTGCACCTTTCCTGGATCTCACTCTGCAGACCAGGCTGGCCTCGAACTCACAGAGATTCACCTGTCTCTGCCTCCCGAGTGCTGGGATTAAAGGCGTGTGCCACCACCGCCCGGCTTCAAGATTATTTTTTTTAATGTCCTAAAACCATGTGTTATCTTCAGCAATAGAGTCCTGCCTTATAGTAATGGTGAACAACCAATCAAGAACAATGGCAATAGCCTGTGTAGTTTGGGGACCTCTGGGTTTTTCCATACAAGTATCTTATAGGATATCCCATATCTGGACCTGAGATATTGGTTTAATAACCCATGTCTTCTGGGAGCAGTATTGTCCACCCATGCAGGATTCCTCAGTTCAAACTATTTTAAAAGAAACATCAGTTTTAAATTAGCTTGTAAGTTACTGAGTTTCTGTAAGGCTTTCTTATACATTCTTAGTTTCGGTTAACCCATTCTCTACTTCTTCTCTCTCCTAACCTCTCACCCCCATCATTGCTTGAAACGAACATATTTTTTAGTTCAATTATTTTATTTTTCATTCCAGAATTTCTGTTTGCTTCCATTTATAGTTTCTACATCTTCATTGGTATAATTTATCCATTCATTGCTTTCCTACAGTTGTTTCTCTGTGGTGTCCATGAACATCTTTATGACAAGTTTTAAACATTCTTTGTCCAGGAACTGGAGAGATGGCTCAGCATGTCAGTCACCTGCTGTGTAAGCAGTGAGATCAGACTTCAGCTCCTCAGTGCCATTGTAAGTGCCTGGGAGGAATAGTAGCCCATCGACAACCCCAGAGTGTGGGAGGTGGAGACATGAGACCACTGGAACAAGCTGGATAACTAGACTAATGGAATCAGTGAGCTCTGGGTTCACAAGAGACCCTGCCTCAGTCAATAAAGTAGAGCATGATCAAAGAGAATACTTGATATCAAAATCTTGCCTCCACATTCACACACATACTGTATACATATCCAAAAAGAAATTAAATTATGTCCCAAGCAGCTTATAAATCTGTGATGCTTTAGTTTAAGAAGTATTCCTTTCCTTTCTTTGGCTGTAGAATCTTTTGCTGTTTCTTTGTATCAGCATAAATTGATCTTTTTCTGTGAATTGGGCATCTGAAAAAACCAGTCACCTCTCTTAATCTTGTATGGGCTCTTCATCTGAAGAAAACTTTCATCAGATTGACCTTACTGTGTTTTTCAAACCTGTTTCTCTCTCTCTCTCTCTCTCCCTCTCCCTCCCCCCCTCTCTTTCTGTACTGTCTGTCTGTGAACTGTGTCTCAAACATGCTGCTTTCCTCTATTATCTGTGGCCTCCAAACTGGGGACATGCCCTTTGGCAATCCAAATACGGCAAGACAGAAATAGTTCTCAGGTATCTCCAAGCAAACAAACCAGAAAATCTCATTCCTGCCCATTGTTTCATTTAATTGAAAAGAAGGAGCCTCTCTGTGGTGACCCTGACCAGCAGGTCATTCTTCAGTGACAGGTCCTGAGAAGGAAGGTCCAGGGGATCAGAGATAAGGAAGACAGAACAGGTGAGCTCAGGAGGTCTTGCAGAAGCTCTGTCTTATGCCAAGTGAGCTTATTAAGAAACACAGCATCTCAGACACTGTTGCCAGGGAGGAAATGGGACAGAGTCAGAAGAAAGCTGTCATGCAATGGGACTAACTAAGTCTGAAGCTAATCAAACAGAGATGCGCAAAGGGAATGTGGAGAATCTAAAAAGCATGACAGACCAAACACACAGTGGCCTTGGGGATGAGTAACTCCAGTCTTGTATTGAGAGAAGCCCATTTTCAGAAACTGAAACTTAAACTCCTTTGAGGCCTGGCCCCAGCCCCAGACTGGCCTTGCCACATTCAACCCTGGGCCAGGACACAGAACTAGGTTCCCTTTTCCTTTCATCAGCTCTGAGAAAGCCTTGGATAGGTCTGGCTCTCAACAGTGTGGGAGGTTTCCTCCTAGATCTTCTGCAGGATGAAGCATGAAAGAGCTTATCCAGGTGCACCAGTTGCCTATCCCCTTCTCTGTAACTATCTCTTTGGTTTTAAAAAGGGCTGGGGCTGCAACTTCCCAACCAGTCTCCAAACCTTCCACAGGGGTGCTCTCCTCTGGATGGCAGCTCCTAAAGCAATGCCTCTGTGGAGAAGGAGGGCTTGTAGCTTCCTGGTGAGCCATTCTGCTCATGTCATCATTCCTTTGAATTTTTAGCCGGAATCATATGATTTTTACCCCCTAATTACTATTTTCTGGCCCATATTTTTATCTTCTTGTATAAAATTATTTTATTATGACATTCATTTTCAAATTTGAGAGTGCTATTGTTTATATTTTACTCTATTTGTTTTGCATCCCAGCTCCTATTATTAACCTGGAATAGTTTGAGATTAAAACAGGCTTCTAATTAAAAACTTGTCTTGCCGGGCGGCGGTGGCGCACGCCTTTAATCCCAGCACTCGGGAGGCAGAGCCAGGCAGATCTCTGTGAGTTCGAGGCCAGCCTGGGCTACCAAGTGAGTTCCAGGAAAGGCGCAAAGCTACACAGAGAAACCCTGTCTTGAAAAACAAAAAAAAACAAAAACAAAAACAAACAAACAAACAAACAAATAAAACTTGTCTTTATTTCTTCTTGATACACTCAGTATTACTTTCTCTATTTCCACACTCTAAAACCCAAGATTACTTAGAATCACTCACCATTTGATTTACTTCTATTAATATCACATTGTTTGTATGCAGCATCACATTGTTATCACTCTCACATATTCTCTGTCTCTCTTCCTGACCATACTCCCGTATATAACAGAACAATATGCACCAATAAGAGAGGATGGGATGATGTCTAACTAGCTAAAATCAGACCGGAGTTTATATTATTTCTTGGATTTGGAAAGTTTTTTTTTTTTTAAAGCACAATGCAAAACTAGAAATCATAAGGAAATCTATGTATTCAAAATATGAAGGAGTTTAGAAATCTTCCAAGATTTACTTTCTATAGTGAATGTGAGGAGCTATGAGGCATAGAACCCGGGGGAAACCAGATTGCTCACATGCTGAGAGGTGCTGGAGCTGGAAATGTGCACGTGAGAATTATCCTGCTACTTTCTATATCTTTGTATAACTGGAAAGAATGAAGGTCGAGAGTTTTGTGTGGACCCAAAATCCAAAGGCCAGTTTAGTGCTTAAGCCTTCTAATCCTATGTATCTTTCTCCTCCGTTGTTGATAGGAGAGGCTTCCTGGTATTTTAGATGCATGAATCCGAGCAAAAGGCAATGGTTAAATTCAATGGAAATTTTGTAAATAGTATAATTTGCATTCAGTAAAATTAATTCATTTGGAATAAATTTTAATGAATTTGAAACATCTAATCATGCATTATTCATCAAGATACATAGGGGCTGGAGAGTTGGATCAACCATTAAGAACATTTATTGCTCTTGCAGAGGACTGGGTTTGATTCCCAACACCGATATAGTGGCTCATATATCCATTCCTAACTCCAATTCCAGGGATCCAACACATTTTTCAGAACCCCCCCAACACTAGGCATGCATGTAATACACATATATACATACATACGAACAAAACCCTCATACACATAAAATAAATCTAAAACAATAATTTACAAAGTATATAGACCCCCCCATACCTATTGAGGTCCTTCAGGTGGCAGCCCCTTAGATCTCCTCAGGGTCCAGAAAAGATGCTACAGCAAGCAGGGAAAACCTAAGATATCTGAGGGCAAAAAAATGAATCAGCTTACATACGTCTGCTCCTTAGCATGTCTCTTTGTTGTTCTGTCCTAATTCTAATTCTCTTACTCTAATTGTCTATAATTTCTTAGCTCTGATTCTGTATTCCTATTCTAATCCTAATTCCTTCTGGCTTCTTCATGTAGCCTAAGTCTTCTTCTCCAGGAGGCTTGAAGCAATAGAAAAATTACCAGAGTTTGGTCAAAAGCACATTCCTAGGGTAAGTGATAAGTGCAGAGCCATTGACCATAACAACACAAGGTTCCAGGTTCCAGGACTAAGATTGTGATCAGACCACTGGGGTGGGAAGGCACAGTGCCCAGTGACAAACTTTGAGACATAGGTCTATTGTTAGCAGACTTGGCAAGTGAAGAATTGGCATGTTTTTCTTAGGGTGCTTTGTGTAGGTAGTGACCTTGGTTAGACACCCGCAATTCTGACCTTGTGCGTAACTGTGAAGTTTTAAACATATCATCTATTTACAAAGGCCTTTAGTCTAGTTTGAACTTGCTCTGAGGTAAAAATGAGCTAATTGTGTGCAGTTTGTGTTAGACTGAGGAGAGATTGTTATTTTCTTCAGTTAGTCTGAGTAAAAGGAACAAAGCAGGCTCTAAGTGTCTACTGTCCATGTGAGACAATAGATCTGGCTATGAAGCATCTCCTAGTATATCTTCTACATATTAAAATTGTACAGCTAATGAAAAGTCATCCCCTTGACTGTCCACAGATATATGTGTGCTGGTAAGATTGAGGTGCAGTCAAGAGATTACATACACACATTTCATGAAAATGAATGGTAATGGGGAAATATCACTGTTACTACACAAGAAATTACAGATGGAAACAATAGTATTCAGAGTCAGTGGCCTGCAAGCCTTCTCGAAAGGGTACCCCATCTGAGAGTCATTCTTATGGTGGGTTGACATCTGAATTATCAATTGCTATAAGCTGTATTTGCATCCTGGCCCACAATAGCTCGTGGCTATGTCTCCTGACACCTACCTCATTCTGACTTCCCATTCCCTGTTGCAGACACTCTGTACCTCTGTCCCCAGCCCTTACACACTTACTTTTCCAGAATGTCACAAAATGGATCCCTGAAGCAGAGACTTCACGTTTGACTTCTTTCACGTCCATGCAGCACTGCTCTTCAGACAGTGCAGTGTCTATCAATAGTGTGGCAGACACACCGCTGGCCAGATTCTAAGAGACTGTCCACAGCACCACCTGCACAGGAGCAGTGCTCTGAATTCAGAAGTACACAAGCACCACATAATCAAATGTTATGCAAAGAAGTTAAGAAAAGTCGGCAGGAAACGAGAAGTGAGAGGAGGAAGGGAGTTGTGGTATTTGGGGTTTCTTTTCAAATAAGCAGGGAGGAGACAGTTTCCTGTAGCTCACTGGCTTTAAGCTTGCTTAAACTTGCTGATAACTTTAGTCTAGGGACTTTGAGTCAGAAGCTTTGGGACATTTGGCCTGGTAAAATGGTATGAGAAATAGGCAAGTGCAAGCTTGTGGTCCAACTTGTTTCTTCTGTTTACATTGTCATCAGCTTAGGGGCATTTAAATGATTGCAAATGTTGCATTTTTTTTTTACAGTGATCCTCAAAGTGGCTACAAATATACATAAATTTCTTTTTCAGCTGAATGGTGGGGCCTGGTCTACAAAGGGAGTTCCCGGAAATGGAAACGTGCAAAACTACATAGAGAAACCCTGTCTTGAAAAACCAAAACAAAAAAAAAAGTTTCTTTTTCTTTTTTCTTGAACCTTAAATGCAGGCTTTCCTTTCAGTATGGGGATATGTGGGTAGGATGGGCACACATCACCATATGTACAGTTCCTGTATAAACTGCTTCATAGTAGTTGCACAATTTTGCCTTTCTGAAAGAAAGGCATTAGATTCACATCAACATCTAACTCATCAATCTCCTGTTATATAGACAGTGAATTTTCTCTTGAATCTAAGATGACTTTTGTCCAAGACAAGTTCACAGACATTCCCTATACTTTTTAAGGAATTAAAAGAATTTACAATATTAAGCTTTGCGCTTGGGTCTACAGTCTTTCTCACGTCTTGTTTTTAGCAGACAGACACCGGGTTGTTTCAGTAGCACATACTGGAGCGATGTCACCCTTTCCCTGTCTAACAACCATACATCTCTGTTAAATAAATGTTGACCACACGTGTTTGATATAATTTCTGAGTCTTTTTTTCTGCTGTATTGTTCTAGTGTCTACTCTTTTGCTAGCACCAGGCTGTCTTTATTTCTGTTCCCATAAGTAATGAGATTAGGCAGAATGATCTCTGAATTCGACCTTTCTTTTTTAGAATCATCTTTGACTATTCTAGTTTTTTTAATTTTCATATAATTTGATGCTATAATTTCTTTTCTGAAGGCAATTATCATCCAGGAAGTGAAACCGTTGCAAATATAAACTTGCTCAGGAATTGCTGACATGGACAATAGTGAGTGTTCCAATTCATTATGTGTTTAGAACTGCCTTGGTTTCTTTCCTTTTTTATTTTTAAAGTTTTATGTATATGAGTGTTTTGCCTGCATAAATATTTGTACATTATGTGCATTCCTTGTGTCAACCAAAGCCAGGAAAGGGCTTCTGTTGTTTTTAATCTAAGTTGTTCTATTACTAATAAAGACTCAGGAGTCAGATATTGGGGTGAAAACCTGATAGATCAAAGAGGTGGTGGAGGAGTGACCAGCTGACATTCCCTTTTTCCTGGAGATCCAGCATGCATGTCTCTCTTCACATGTCCAAGACCAAAAAGACCATGAAATCTCTAAGTCCCTCTGTCTACTTCCTGTGCGTTTCTCTCTATCCACCTCCCTGGGCCCTTCGTATTCTCTGTGGCTAATTCTTGTCAATTAGTTGTTGGCTCCTCTTCTGATCCAAGGTTAATTTTGTTAACACAGTCTTGGAGTTTCAAATTGTGATCAAATATCTCACAACAGGCATCAGATTTCCTAAAACTGGGATTATAGTTTGGTTGCAAGCTGCTATGTGGGTGTTGGAATCGAGCCCAGGTCCTCTGCAAGAGCAACAAGTGCTTTTAACCACTCTCCAGCTCTGTCCTGATTTCTTCATAATTTTACATGTAGTTTTTGTTATGCTGATTATGAACTTTTTTTAGATTTATATTTTATGGTTTTGGGCATTACTTTAATGGTGCTGTCTTAGACATTAATTTCCATTCGACAATAAAATGCAACTGATTTGCCATCCTGACATTGTGTCCTGGAGCTTTGTAAACTCATTTTTTTTTTTTTTACATCCAGTAGTCTTTTGTAGATTTGTGAGAATTTTTATGTAGATAGAACTACGTCATTGGTGAAGAGAAACACTTTCATCTGTATGTTTTAAAGATGTGTTGACCTCAGAATAGAAACTAGGATATGTGTTACATTGGGGAAGAGGTTTTGCTTTTGTTTCTACAGGAGAAGAAAAGCTGTGGTGGTATTTTGTTCCCTGAAAAATTGTGCATGCTAATAAATTTATCTGGGGTCAGAGAACAGAACAGCCACTAGATACAGACGATAGAAAATGGTGGCACTCACGCCTTTAATCCTAGCATTCCAGAGGCAGAAATCCCTCTGGATTTCTGTGAGTTCAAGGCCACACTGGAAACAGCCAAGCATGGTGACTCAAGCCTTTAATCCCAGGGAGTGATGGCAGAAAGCAGAAAGGTATATAAGGCATGAAGACCAGAAACTAGAAGCTTTTAGCTGGTTAAGCTTTCTGGCTTTCGAGAAGCAGTTCAGTTGAGATTCATTCTGGATGAGGACTCAGAGGCTTCTAGTCTGAGAAAACAAGAACAGCTGAGGAATTGGTGAGGTGAGGTTGGCTGTGGCTTGTTCTGTTTCTCTGATCATTCAGTATTTACCCCAGTACCTGGCTCCAGGTTTGTTTTTATTAATAAGAACTTTTAAGATTCGTGCTACAAAAAACTATGGCTATCATCAAGTTTGGTAAAGATTAGGTTCAAACAGGAGAGACCTCTTAATTAAGGAAAGGAATAGTTCATCAAACTGTGTGGCCATTCAATCCAAACTAAAATATAAGACTAACAAATGCCGTTCATTTGATCAGGTATGAAGTATATACCACATATCTTAATTCTATATGTTTTAGTATGTTAAACTGCAGATTGCCATGTGGCCCATGCCATCTTGGACATCAGCGTTTTAATTTTCTTCTCAAATAAAAAGGATATTTTGTTGTTTGCTATTAAAAACTCAGTTAAGAGATTTAGAATGTTTTAAGTAAATTCAAAGAGTTACTAAAAAGATGAACTGAAATTCAAAATTAATGTCCCTTGTGATCTAAAATTAAATACACCTTAACATTGAATATATATATGTATATATACACACATATGTATATGTACACACACACACATATATATACATATATATATATATAAATATATATAAAGAGGAAGGGGAAAGTAGGTATATTTATCCACAAATACCATGGTATATTTAATTTTAAAATTGTAGAAAATATTTTTTAATTAAAAGACAATACTTTTTCTGTTGCCAAAATAATTTTGCCTTAACAAAGATGTAACCTACCAAAAGAGGAACTCCCCAACATTAGGGTTGGGCCAGGGTTTTGTTTTTTTCTTTCTGGGAGAATAAAAGCATACAACTAAGGAATCTGGAGACCACTGGACAAATGAGACATCTGAAGGACAAATCATTAAGAGTAAATGTCCCAAGAAATAGAATAAGCTGACCTAATCATATAGCACACCTCCAACAGGGTAGAATTTCATAAATCTTCCCAAATGTTTGCTTTTGCTGCTCTTTACAAACATAAAAGGCAAATTGTCTTTTTGTGGTCTCAGTTCAATTAAAAATCAAAGCTGGCTTTAGAGTTGGAGAGTGCCTTTCTCTTCTAAACCCAAGCATGCTTGTTAAAGGAAAATCCAAAACCTCTGTCTCATGTCAGAAGAGCCATCTTAGGTATGCAACAGAATAAAACCAAAATTAAAGGACTATCTGTTGTCACTAATCTCCTAATCCTTTGGTTTTATTTGACTCTTTTAAAACTTTTCCTAAGATATAAATATTTTCTCAAAATCTATATGATTTTAATTTCTGTTGGGATATTAGTAGTCATTCTGAGTACTAATTCTAGAAATAAGCTTATTCTACCTTCCTGTATGTGTTTTCAGGTTTGAGTCTAAAGTAGCTAATTAGGAACTCAGTTTGTATATTCTGGATGTATTTAATAGATTGTGGCCCTCTAACATTTTGGAGATTTGCTACATATGGCATATAAAATGTTTATTATTTCTGCAGTGATCTGTGACCATTCCTAACAGTGACCTTTGAGGTCTCCAAAAAGAAGATGGCACCCTGCAATAACAAGTCCACCTGGGCTGTGGTGATGCTATTAAGCTGACAAACACCACCCAAAGGTCAGTTTTGGACTACAAACTGCTCAGGACAACTTCAAAGCTGCTAACTGAGAGGGTCCAGTCTCACACACTACTCCAGCCAGGACTTTAGATAAGCCCTGCACTTTCCTATCACACAGAGGCTGGACAATAAATGATACAGCTATCTCTCCCAGGAGTTAACCATTGTCCCAATTTCCCAAGGTTCCCTAAAGATACTCTCGCCCCCAGACAACAGGAAGTAATTTTAAGAACATAACACACACATTCCTAAGAGGTGGGTGGGTGATTTTTGGTCATTCAGTGGGTTATGGATGTTTGTCATTGTTTAGGGGCATTAGGTGCAAGTTGTTATTGGTTATGATGAGGGAAAACACTAAGCAAAGGAGGTTAAGTCAGGGATCTCTTTCTGAATAAAAAAGGGGGTATAGGAATGATAGGACAAAAGGGTCCATTATTTAATCTGCTTTTAAACTAAAAGGCAACTATTAAACTCAAATATTTTACATTGGTATGGATTTTTGTATATTGATACAAATTTAAGGTTACTTTTTTATAGAACATACTGTACATATGTTTCTACTCTTGCTTAAGGTATTGTACCTATACAGCTCATTTAACAATGTAATGTAAATTTTTAGTTCTTGAAAGTTATTTTTATAAACTGTTTAGGATAATTAAGAAATACAGGTTAGTCATCTAACAATTAAATTTGTGCCCATGTTAGGCATGTTTTGAAGGTCAAACAGAGACATATTTTAGATAGACAGATGGTCTTCAAACACTTTAGAGACCTACAGAATATGGCATTTAAGATGTTTTAATAACATAAAACTTTTCATGACAGTGAGACATGTCTGCTCCTGGCAGCATTAATCTACTTCAAAAAAAGAATGATGGTCATTGAAGAACCTCAATATGGAGTTTGCTTTCATTTGTGGCAAAGTTATTCATTGGGCAAGAAACTGCCCTTGCCTCAACTGCTTACAGTATGCTGTCCAAAATGGACAAGCAGGACAAAAAAGAAGACAACTGTCAAACTTTGCCAAGACAATGTAGAATGGTACCTCAAAATTCCTGTTTCACAGAAAAGTCTGTCAGATATTCTAGGCCTGTAGGCCAAAGATGAATGCCCCAACATTGTAGAGGAACTTTGAGTGACTGTCCAGGCCAGTTGTTTCTGTCATTTCTATAGTTTTGGAAGTTGTTTGCTCTGGACTTCCTGTTTTCTCAGGTCTCTGATGTAGTTGGAGGCTTTATAGTTACAGTTACAGTTTTCCCCTTCACCAAATTCAGAAAAGAAACTCACAAAAGAGGTATAAAATATATAAGGTTGAGAGAAATAAAAGCTTATGTTGTTTATCTAAGAACATGTTTTGAGGTCTAAAAAGATAGTTTGGATTGCTAACAGAAGTTAGGATAGAAAATAAATTAGGTATAAAACTTTGTACTAACCAAGATAAGATAGATAATAGAGTTTTTCTCCATAATTGCCAAATACAAATGTACTGGACATTGTGAACTTAATTCTTACCTGATAATTGTTTTTATTATGTATAGTTTTACTGTGTTAGAGTTAAACCATTTTGTGGTGATATATTGTGTATCAAAGAAAGTTTGCCTGGAGATTGGAGAGCAGAACAAGCCACTAGATTAAACATAGAGGTCAGACAGTGGTGGCACACACCTTTAATCCTAGCACTCAGAAGGCAAAGATCCATCTGAATCTCTGTCAAAAGTCACCGAATTACATGAGACTGACTCAGTCTAGGAGAGAAACAGAGCCAGACAGTGGCGGCACACACCTTTAATCCAAGTACTTGGGAATCACACGCCTTTAATCGCAGCACTTGTAATCTCATGCCTTTGCTTGGGAAGCACACATACCTTTAATCCCAGCACTAAGGAAGTGATATGGCTTCATGGAGAAAGATATATAAGGTATGAGGAGTCAGGAACTAATGCCCTTTCAGCTAGAGCCCTTTTGGCTAGAGGCTTTTTGCTGAGGACAGAGAGGCTTTCAGACAGAGGATTTGTGGAGTTGGTGAGGTGAGACTGGGTAGTGGCTTGTTCCCTGGTCTCTCTGATCTTTCAGCATTTACCCCAATATGTGGCTCTGGGTTTTTTAAATTAAAAAACCTTTTAGAATTCACGCTACTCCCTTTTCTTTTTATTTACACAAAAAGGAGGAAATGTTGCAGAATATTTATTTACACTGTGTGAGATGTGTCACAGTGATTGGTTTAATAAAGAGCTGAATGGCCAATAGCTAGTTAGGAGAGAATAGTTGGAACTCCTGGGAAGAAAGAGGAATTCAGGATGAATCTAGGTATTCAAGAGATGCCAGTGAGACACTAAAGAGGTTGGACATAAGGTACAGAGGAGGAGAGGTTACCAAGCCATGTGGCAGAACACAGATTAATAGAAACAGATCAATTTAAGTCATAAGAGCTAGTTGGGATAAAGCCTAAGTTAAGGCCAAGCTTTAATAATTAATAGTAAGTCTATGTGTCATTATTTGTGAGCTGGCATCCCAAAGGAAAGTCTGACTACAGATGGGCTCACATTGTAGTAAATAGCAAACATATAGCTTGCCTCCATCTTGTCTCATGACCTAATGAGCATGGAAGCAACCATGTGGCTGGCAGATATCTTTACTAAGGTTAAAGAGGTGACATATCATGCGACTTCACCATCATCTTGGTTAAGTTGACCAAATGGCATAAACCAACTAAGTTGTCACCCATAAAACTCATTACTCTGAGGTCCCTGTTTGGGCACCAAATAACAGACTGAGAATTCTATGTATTGAGAGCTTAGTTAGCTGTTCTGTAGGAAGTTGGGAGATAAGAATGTTGAGAGCAGTGTAGATGATGGAGGCCTGTCTTGTGAAGTTTCAGAGGAAAGCAAAGACTCTGAAGAGCCATTTTGAGTTAAGAATCTGTGGTTTGCTTATCTGGGGTAGGATAATTGGTTCTGATGAACAAGATACCAGAACCACTAAAGTGAAAATTTTGCTTTGCTGGAATAATGGTTGCTGGTCATCTGGGGCTGAAGAATCAGCTGTGATTAAGAAGAGACCAGCATTATTGAGGTAAAGTCTTCTGGGCAGTGTTTCCTCAGTGCCAGCACATAGAAGCTGTGTTGCAGAAGTGGCTAAGGCTGTAACTCACTCTGGAAGCTGAACTTGGTAGTGTTAGAGTCACCTAGATGGAACTGGTTTTTAAGGTGTGGAGTAATAATGGAGAACAACTGAGTCTTTGCATTGTGTGGCAGGGCTGGCATCCCTTAAGAGAACTCAGGAAAGGCTATTGGTGAAGGTTCAGCCCAGTTGCAGAAAGAGACCCCAGCAGCTTTGGAGATGCCAGTACCATAGGATGACCCCCAAGAACAGCAGCTTCAGTGGAGTCAAGACAACTGGAGCCTAGAATACAAGCTGTGTTTGCTGCAGAGGGTAGAGCTGGAGAAGTGAACCGAGCCCATTGGAGGAGCCCAGAAGACCATGAGTGAATCCCAGATAACTGGACATAGAGTTGTTTAAATTTGGGGGTTTGGTTTTGCCTTGTTCAGGACTGTGCCATGGTTCTTCCCTCTTAAAGTAAGAAAGTAATTTATTTTTTATTTTATAGGAGCCCATAATTGAGATTTTGAATTTTAGAAGACTTAAGATTTTTGGAAGAAATTGGCTAAATAGTGATATGGAAATGTAAGTGAAATATACCCTTTCGTCCCCCAAGTTGCTCTGGTCATGGTGTTTTATCACAGCAATAGAAACTCTAAGATTGTAGGATTTTGCTTTTCAGTAAGAGCACTAATATAAACTGAATTTATTTTGTAGCTGTCATTTTTATTTTGGAGTATCTATATGTAGCCCCAGCTGGCCTGGAACTCGATATGTAGATCAGAGTGGCCTAAAAAGTCACAGAGATCTTCCTGATTCTGCCTTTTGGTGCTGAAATTAATGGTGTGCACCACTGGACCTAGTCTATAAAACTTTTATGTAATGGTTTTATATATCTCCTGAAATTTATCAAGTAACTGTATCTAAACAATGCTGGCTATAGGGAACACTATGACCATGTGGCTACCTGGGCACTGTGGCTCACTGCTGCTACCCCACATGATTAGAGATGTACTGTTTATCACTAGCCAGGAAAACAGCAAAATTTAAATTTCATTATTTCAACTAGTGGAGAACACTAGTGGCTATGAGAAGATGGTTTGAAAAGCTGTCACCTATAGGTGGCAGCAGTGCCACTCAGAGGTTATAGTTATTGGAAGACAAACACATTACACATTTATACGATTGGAAAAATACATTCATGGATAAGCTTGTCAGTAATACTGCCATTCTTAAATCAGTTTCACATATGAAGAAACCCTGTTACTGGGAGTACAAAATTTTTATCAAGGTATTAACTTATTAATAGGGTAATCTAAACATTTTTGGTATGTGATTTTGAAGCCAATTTTTACATCAATGTTAATCAGGCAGGTCGTAACATCAAACAAATTTCTTTCATGAATTAGTATTATAGTGTTGCAATTTCCTCTGAGAAACATAGGGAAGCTGGGAAGACAGGAAGGAAACAACTCAAAATAGCTTTAGGAAGTCCCTGAAACTGAGCAGAATCACTAGGCCTCTCCCTCCCCAAGAGTGTATATGTAGTAAGAACTGCTGAGAGTCACAATCAGACAAGCTCAGCTGCTTGGAGGAAGTAGAGACCAGCAGAATTGTCTGGAAATAATACAAACCAACTGTACCACCAGCAAAAGACACTACAGTGATTTGAATGAGAATGTTGCCCAGGGGCTCATATATTTGAATGCTTGGTCCACAGATGGTGGAACTGTTCTGGAAAGATTAAGAATATGACCTTTTTAGAAGAGGCATAACTTATTGGAGGAAGTGTAGACTTGTTTGTTGTATGATATTTTGTATGTGTTCTGATAAATAAGGCTAGCCTGGAGATCTAAGGGTGGAGCTAGCCACTAGTTAACTAGAGAGGCCAGGCAGTGCTGGCACATACCTTTAATCCTAGCACTTGGGACGAGGAGCAGGAAGATCAGGTGTTCAAGACCACCCTGGAGAATATAAGATTGAATCAGTCTAAAAGAGAAACAGCTGGGCAGTGGTGGTGCATGTCTTTAATCCCAGTACTAGGGAGGCGGAGACAGGAATATAAGGCAGGTGGAGATAGGATCTCATGCCGCCCCCCCCCCCACGTTCAGTTGGAGATTTCATAGAGATAAAAGGTGACTATGGCTGCTTCTTTGCCTCTCTGATCTTTCAGCTTTCAACCTAATATCTGACTCTGGGTTTTTATTGATTAAGACTAATTAGGATCATGCTTTATCTGGTGTCCAACTTTGGGGGCACAAATTCACAAAAAAGCCGCTTGCCTGTGGCTTTGTAGCCACTACCACATGCTGGAGCTGCATGTGGAGGGTCAGGCTAGAGTCACCAACCCACTGGCTATGTTTTCCTTTTTCCCCCCTAAGTTCTCTGAGTAAATTTGGGATTTTTTTGTTGCAGCCTCTCTGCAGTAAACTCCACAGGCATTTGGGCTCCAAACACAACTGGAATTAGCCGCTTTCACACATTCCTCCATGCAGACAGCTGGCTTCCTCTCTTCCAGTGGGTTGTGGGCTTTTTCTGGTCCCCCTCCTCAGGCTGCTGCCACACTAGGTAGCTGCACTGACACCTGCTTGGGCGTCTACTGTTCTACACAGCAGCAGTCAGCCTCACACTTCACCATAATCTTCACCATCATCATCAGCAGATTTGGTGAGACAATTGGGAATTCTTAAAGGGGGGAATTAGTTAAAAAAAAAGAGAGAGAGTTTTCTCCAAGTTAAAAAATGGGAAAGTATATTACGATGGAGGGAGTTAGGTCTCTGTATGATTATACAATGAATAGTCTAAAAATGGAACAATTAAATGAGGGGATAATTAACTTAGATGGGATTTATGTAATGTCAATTATAAACATTATCAGTTTGATTATTCTTGTTTTATCCCTAAAAAAGTTGGTTGATATGAATGCCAAGATACAGGCTTTAGAAAAACTTATAAAAATGGATCATAGAGATATTCAGACCCAGACAGAGGCATTTAAAACTTCTTGCAATATCAAAAATAAAGTACATGTCATTTTAAAAAGATTTAAAATCTCTCAAGCATTAGTGCTGCTACTCTTCCCTGGCATAGAAGCAGGCTGCCCCGCCCATACCTGAGATAAGAAATGACTTCCCAGTGCCTTTAGTAAAGAATGCACGTGAGGCCATATGACCTGTCTGTCTTTGACCTTACTTAACATGGCGCCCCTGACCATGTAACATGAATTGCTAAATGGTCTTAGTAATAAAAAACCCAAAGCCAGATATTGGGGGGAAAGCCGAAAGATTAGAGAAACAGAACAAGCCACAGCCAACCTCACCTCACCAAATCCTCAGCCAATCCTGTTCCCATGAATCCTCAGACTGAAAGCCTCTGAGTCCTCACCCCTGAGGGTCTCAGTTGAACTGCTGCTTAGTTTCTGTCTCCTCATGACTTAAAAACCATTCTCCATCGAGCCATGTCACTTCCTGGGATTAAAGGTATGTGTGCTTTCCAAGTAAAGACATGAGAGCTCAAGTGCTGGGATTAAAGGTGTGTGCTACCACTGCCTGGCTCTGTTCCCAGTGTGGCCTTGAAAGCAAAGAGATCCAGATGGATCTCTGCCTCCTGAGTGATAGGATTTAAGGTGTGTGCTACCACTGTCTGGCCTCTATGTCTAATCTAGCGGCTGGTTCTGTCCTCTGATCCCCAGATAAGTTTATTAGGGTACACAATATATTGGGGTACACAATATATCAACACATGACCATGTGATTGCCCTTATCAAATATGGTGATTGACTATGTGGTCATGCGGGTTTTCCCCCCCAAAACATACTGAACAGATAAGGAACATATAAATCAAAGAATTTAAATTCAGTCAGAAACATATATACATGGCCACATTAATCACACATTTCCATTTGCAGATAGGAAGTAGACTTGTTGAAAGAAAGATGGACAAAAGTTTTTCTGGGAAACTTTTACAGTTAATGCATTGGAGCTCAGAGGCACGGCTGTAGAGGAGACTGAGGAGTGGAGTAGCAGTGCAGATGGGTGGGAGAGAGGGACCCCTGGGCTGCAGCACGGCACAAATGGGTGCAGAGGAATGAAGCCAAGCAAGTCATGGGTCTCTCGAGTGGTGGTGGTGGTG
>CABHPH010061877.1:0-5000 GCA_902168325.1 Peromyscus nudipes
GGGAGGAGAACTGGTTGAACTCCCAGCTAGGGCTGTAAGCCTAGAGCTGTGGGCCTTTCAAGGAAGCCATGGCGGGCTGGCTCACTCAGGCAAGGATAGAAGGAAGGGAGCAGGGACAGGGAGAAAGGACTAGACAGGAAGGGGTGGAGCCAGGACAGGCAGTACATAAGTGTTGGAGTCCAGGGCAGTGCACAGGTAGGACCCTGCATCCAGACCTGGGGCCCCATGACACTGGAAAGAGAGATTCTGAGGAAGGAAAGAAGTCTACACTTTTTTCTTCTTTGAGATGAAAAAGGTTTGTTGACAGGTTAGCAGGCAATATGTGTGTGTGTGTGTGTGTGTGTGTGTGTGTGTGTGTGTGTGTACCACAGCTGAGTAAAACAGTATTTGTTTGTTTGTTTTTGGTTTTCTAAGACAGGGTTTCTCTGTGTAACAGTCCTGGCTGTCCTGGAACTCACTTTGTAGACCAGGCTGGCCTCGAACTCACAGAGATCTGCCTGACTCTGCCTCCCGAGTGTTGGGATTAAAGGCATGCACCACCACCCTTTGTTATGTGTTTAAAACATGTCCCAGTCTCATAGCTGACCCTCTGAACATCACCTGTGAGATGCAGCTCATTATTGCAGAGATGAAGACACTTATATTTGGAGTGCCTCAGTTTCCCCACAGACACGCAACACTTTCTCTCAGGACAAAGGGCCAGCTCCCAGAGTACTGAACCCTTCGGTGGGCTCTGCCCCAGACTGTCTCCCTCACTTCTCCTTTCTGGATAAAGAAGCCACAACACTCTTTTTAAAAAGCACCCCAAATTACCGAGTGGGACTACCTTATCGAGAACGTGCAAGGGCTTATGGGACAATGGGTAGGCACAAATTTACAGCAGGTGCGTTTTCCTGTTCCCTTCCCCTTAGACAGCACAATCACATAATTGTGGCTGTCATTTTTTTTTAAAATACTTTTAATGTGTCCTACGCTTGGCTTAGAATTTAAACGCTATCTCATTAAATGAGAGGTAGGCTCTGTTTTTCTCAAGGACAGGAAATGGACCCACAGAAGTGAAGTGGCTTTCCCAAGACACATCACTCCCAGAGATGTGCATTCTGGCATCAGAGCTGGTCTCGTCCACCAGCTGCTTCTGTGGGTGCTACAACCATAACAGAAAAGCATAGCCTTTGTCTCTGTCACATCTAGCTTGCTGACTGACTGGGGGTGGGCCGGGGTAGGTCACAGCTGACTCTCTCACTTGGGCAGCCTTGGCTCCAGTCAGACATTGGTTAAGGTTGCAGCATTTTTCCTGGAAGAAACCTGTGTTTGTAGCCACAAAAAGCTTTTTGAGGCCTGGGAGCCTGAGGGGATATGGAACCAGATGGGGCTGTAGATTTCTTCCAGAAAGGGCTCATTTTCTTTGTGCTCCCTGGATAATTAATGTGTTAGGGGTCAAGAACGTGGCTGGTATCTCCCACTGGCCTGTCGGGAGGATGGGAATAGAAGATGACCGTCTGCTAATAACCCAGGGACAAGGAGGACCCCTGGCCTTTCCCAGCCCTGGGTGCTCAGGGTCCTCATGGGTGTGGGTGACAGAGAGAATTAGAGAGGTGAATGAAAGATCGTCCCTGGAACCAGATGGCCAGTCTACCGCATGGGGGCAAACCCGGCAGGTGGCTGCTGAGCCTCCAGTTAGAAAAGAGAGCCTGAGCTGGGCGGTGGTGGCGCACGCCTTTAATCCCAGCACTCAGGAGGCAGGGCCAGGCGGATCTCTGTGAGTTCTTCAAGGCCAGCCTGGGCTACAGAGCGAGATCCAGGACAGGCACCAAAACTACAAAGAGAAACCCTGTCTTGAAAAAACAAAAACAAAACAAAAAACAATAACAAAAAAAAAAAAGAAAAGAAAAGAAAGGAAAAGAAAAGGGAAAGAAAAGAAAGGCGAGAAATAGAAAAATATAAAGGAAAAGAAGACCAGAGACAAGATGGCAGGAGTTAGGACTGTTTCAGGCAAAAAGATATTTCCTCCTGGCTCTGCCTCCCTAGTGCTGGGACTAAAGGCGTGCGCCACCACTACCCGGCCTTTTTTTTTCTTTGTGTGTGTGTGTTTTGTTTTGCTTTTGAGATAGGGTTTCAAGTAGCCCAGGCTAGCCTTGAATGTACTATGCAGCCAAGAATGACCTAAAGGTTCTAATCCTCCTGCCTCCGCTTCCTAAGCGCTAGATGACAGGTATTCACCACCATGCCTGGTTTTTGTTTGTTTTTGTTTTTAAAGATTTATTTATTTATTATGTATACAACATGTATGATTGCTGGCCAGAAGAGGGCGCCAGATCTCATTACAGATGGCTGTCAGCCACCATGTGGTTGCTGGGAATTGAACTCAGGACCTCTGGAAAAACAGTCAGTGCTCTTAACCTCTGAGCTATCTCTCCAGCCCACCATGCCTGGTTTATGTGGTCCTGGGAATCAAACCCAGGACTTCATGTTTTTGTTTTTGTTTTCTTAAGACAGGGTTTCTTTGTGTAGCTTTGCGCCTTTCCTGGATCTCATTCTGTAGCCCAGGCTGGCCTCGAACTCACAGAGATCCACCTGTCTCTGCCTCCAAGTGCTGGGATTAAAGGCGTGTGCCACCACTGCCCGGCGGCAGCCTACTTTTAAGAGGGCCTCAACAAGCTCTGCCCGCTAACCATCACTTCTACGATATATGTTGTGTCTCCTGAAAATCCACCAGGTTAAAGTCCCAACCTCAGTGTGATGGATTTGGAGGTGGAACTTTTGCAAAGTAGTTTGGACAGGGTTCTGATGGTTAAGACCCTGTGATGGGATTATTGCCCCTGTAAGAAAATGAAGAGACCAGAGCACTCTCTGACTTCTCCGTGTGAGGATTCAGTGGGAAGGCAAATGTGTAAGCCAGGGTGCGGTGCCCTCAGCAGAGCCTGACTCTGGTGACATCTGGTCTCCGTGTTCAAGCCACCCTCCTATGGTATTCCCTTCAGCAGTTCCAGCTGACTGAGACACGTCCCTTGTGACGCCTTCCATGTGGATCAAGGCTGGTCCGAGCACACTGCAGAGCTGACAGAACACTGCTGATGTTAGGTCATAAACGGTCGTGCAGCCTCCAGGTGCCGCCATTACAGGCATTCCTGGTTCCGCCCATCTCCCTTGGTCTCCTGAACCTCTCAACCAGCCTGGATGAGTGAGCCACTTGGGAGAAGCCATGGGACCCCATCAGGCCTTCAGCTGTCTACAGCCCCAGCTCTTAGCCGATTACAACCTCAGGAAAGACTTTACCAGAGCCAAACCCTTGAAGTAGATACTTCCCGATGATTCCCAACCACAGAAATAGAACATCGGCGTGCTGGTTTTCTGCCTACATGGTTCTGGTGGCGTCTTTTACAGCAATGGATAATGGATCAAAGACTGGAGTGCCTTTAAGATTTACGACCCAGCATTCCATAGTCTCCCCGCTTCAGTCACCAGATCGCTGCTTCCTGTTTTGTCCCGGGACTGGCCTACTTGTGACCTTGCATAACCTTCTGATAGGAGTTCCTATGTCACAGGGCGTGTTTGGACGTCACATCTGCAGCCAGGAGTTCCTGTGTCACAGGGTGTGTTTGGATGCCACATCTGCAGCCACTTGCCCTTTCTGCTGTGCTCCCTCTCGAAGATTGGGTTTTGATTTGCGGCCGTGAGCGTGTCCACAATAAGATGTTCACAGCTTGTTCCTCGTGCCCAGCTAAACCATCTAATAGACCATGCTGGGCAGCGAGCGAGCCCAGCCTGTTGTAAGTTAATTCTGCTTTTCTCTGCATCCTCTAGAGCAGAGTAAGCAAAAACATCTGGCTTCAGCAGCGGCCGCATCGTTGGAATAAGCGTTACAGAAAGGAAATAGATTTCCATTTCTCTGCCACTCGTATTTGAGAGCTGCCCCTGTACGATGCACAGACCCAGGGCATTCGAAGATGTCCAGGGCCTCGATTTGTCTTATCAGTGTGTTCCATGAATACTTATTCGGCATCCCAGGCACTGGAGGATTTGGAATATTTTAAAGGAGTGGAACTCATGTTGGTGTCTGACTTAAACTTGCTTACAGAAGCAGCAGATGGACTAAAACACCCACAGATATTGCACTTGGAACCGGGTTCAAATTCTAGCCGCACTACCTACAAGCTTTGTGACCCTGGGTCAGTTTTTGGACCTCTCTGACCCTTAGTTTCTTTGTCTAAAAGGAGACACTAATTGTAATTTTGTTTAAGTGTTTTTTTTTTTTTTTGGTTTTTCGAGACAGGGTTTCTCTGTGTAGCTTTGCGCCTTTCCTGGAGCTCACTTGGTAGCCCAGGCTGGCCTCGAACTCACAGAGATCCGCCTGGCTCTGCCTCCCGAGTGCTGGGATTAATGGCGTGCGCCACCAACGCCCGGCTTGTTTAAGGTTTTTTGTTGTTGTTTGTTTTTTCAAGACAAGATCTCTCCGTATAGCTTTGTGTGTCCTGAAACTCACTCTGT
This sequence comes from Peromyscus nudipes, assembly GCA_902168325.1. Classification (NCBI taxonomy): domain Eukaryota; kingdom Metazoa; phylum Chordata; class Mammalia; order Rodentia; family Cricetidae; genus Peromyscus; species Peromyscus nudipes. Next base: position 4,489 of record CABHPH010061877.1, read on the forward strand.
AGATCAGACTGGCCTTCAACTCATAGAGATCTGCCTGCCTCTGCCTCCTGAGTGCTGGGATTTAAGGCATGCACCACCGCCGCCCGGTTTTGTTCAAGGTATCTTAGATGGGATGCGCATGTTAGTGCCCAGCCTAGAGTGTGTTAACACCTGCCCAGTTACCAGACAATTATTTGCTACTAGACAATCCCATGGTACCTTGGTGAGGCTACGTCACAAAATAAGACAGGCTCAATCTTTGAATCCATCTGTGTGGTGTGAATTAAAGGCCTTCACCCGTCAGAGCTTCAGTTTCTTGATCTGTAGAATAGGCTCACTGTAAGGTACTCTGTTGAATCATGATACAGATTAAGGAAGCAATGGATACAGGTAGGTGCTGCACACTCAGGAGGTCCACAGTGCACATGATTTCTCTTTGTAGGGGAGGGCATCCAGGGATCATTTGCAGCCCAGTGTGATGCTTCCGCCTTGGCGAAGGCTTTGTGAGCTCTGAGTATTGATTCTGAACAGGG
>CABHPH010061877.1:7500-15816 GCA_902168325.1 Peromyscus nudipes
GCTTTCTGCTTGAATATTGTAAACAGGATTAAATAAAGTCAACCTTAGGTCAGGAGACCAGTTGACAGGAAAAACCACAGAGAGTACGAGGGAGTCAGGAGGATAGAGAGACACACATAGGAAGTAGAAGGGAGGGACATTCAGTTTGAGAAGTTTTATTTGAGGTGGCAAAGGAGAAGAGAGAGGCTTCAGGGGTGTCAGCTGAGGAGGAAGGTCAGCCAGGTGCTTTCTCGGCCTCTCTGAGCTAGCAGGCCTTCCCCCCAGCATCTGGTTCCCAAGTCTTTATTGGTAACATCGAATGATTGAGATTTGGTTAAAAACAACATCCTGCTTCCCAGGTGCTAGGGTTAAAGTCATGTGCCACCATGCCTGGCAACACTTTCTTTTTTAAATTAATTATTTACTTTTGCTTGTATGTAAGTACAGGCTCATCCATGCCACAGAGCGTCGGTGGAATTCGGTTCTCTCTTGCTACCTTGGAGATCCGGGGATCAAACTCAGGTCTTCAGGCTTGTGTGCAAGCACCTCTGTGTGCTAAGCCATCTTGCCAGCTCTGCCATGTGATCCTTGATTGCACAAGATATACCAACTATATATTCTCAAGTCCTTTCCACGATGGAAGCCTCTGTCGTCCCGTCCCGTCCCGTCCTGTCCCCCCCGTCCGTCCCCCCCCCCCAGCTGAGGACCGAACCCAGGGCCTTGCTCTTGCTAGGCAAGCGCTCTACTGCTGAGCTAAACCCCCAACCCCTATTCTGTTTTCTATACTGTAGGGTAGACATAACAGACCCCATCCCTAAGCACAGCTGGTGGGGGGAGGGGGCTAAAAATCTTTTACTCAAAGTCCCTTACCCAGTTAAGACTCAGTAAGGTTCCATAGTCTGAATGGACAGGGTTCCTCAATGTTTGGGGGCCTAAAACTTCTTTGTGGGGCAGTCCTTCACACTGTAGATGGTTGAAGAGCATTCCTGACTCTGCCCTCCAGAATCCGGGTCCACTTTTCTGCCTGCTGCAGCCCAAAATGTCTCTAAATATCACTGGCTGTCCCTTGGGGGAAGCAGGGAGCAAGGCACTTGCAGTTGAGAGCCTCGGGTGCAAGCCTTTGCTGGATTAATTAGCATTAATTCCCGGTTCACGGTGCCAGAGGCTTCCTATTTGAGTGGCGCTAGCCTGGCAGGGCTTTGGATGTGCAGCCGGCAGGCACCTTTACACAAAGCGTGGCCATCTCAAGCTTTATTGTTGCCATAATGAGACTCTTGTGGTAAGCGAGCAAATTTGGGTGACAAGACTCACATTCAAGTTTTTGGAAAATCTGGGGTACTGCCTTATCTGGAAATCCGTCCATCTGGCGCTCTGCTGGGGACTGTCAAATGGCGACACTGGGCTCAGGGACCGTGAATTTACGGAATTCTTTTCCTGTAGGATGGCCAACCACTCACTGAACACGCTTGCAGGAAAATGAGAAAATACAGACCAGGAAGTAGGGACAGGAAGTTTACCCATCATCATGGTTGATTGTGTGTGTCTATTTGACGACACAATAGATGTCCAGGTAGCTGATTAAATATGATTTCTGGGTGTGTTTGGCAGTATGTGAGGGGGTTTCCAGAGGCAATGGGTGGGTTTAGGCTGCCCTGAAATTTATGAGACAGCTGCCTCCAGCTGCCTCCCTAGTGTTGGGTGAAGAATGTGAGCCACCAGCAAAAGAATAACATTTAAATGGATGGACTAAGAGTGGATGATCTTCCCTACATAGGCACATATCCAGCCCACAAAGGACCTACGCCAAAAGGCTGGGGAAGGTTGAATTTCTTCTCCATCTGCTTGTTTTTTGTTTGTTTGTGAGATGATAGGGTCTCACATAGGCCAGGTTGACCTTATTATGTAGCAAAGACAACCCTCAGGTCTTTACCTCTCTTGTACTGGGATTATAGACCTGGGCCACCATGCTTGACTTCCTTCTGCTTCTTTGAGCTAGGACGCCTGTGCCTTTGACGCTTCTGATTCTCAGGACTTATCACTTGAACTTGAATCTGCTCCATTGGCTGTCTGGTTCTCAGGGGTCTGAGCTACATCTCTTGCTTCCCTGAGTCTCCAAGGAGGGTGGCAGAGTGTAGGGCTCCTCAAGTTCCAAGATCAGGTGAGACAAACTTCATAAAAATATCTATCCTGTCTGTCTATCTATCTATCTATCTGTCTGTCTGTCTATCTATCTATCTATCGTCTACCTGTCTGTCTAGCTCATTGTCCCCCCACCCCCAAGTGGAATACTGGCTAATATGCCCAAAATTCTATCACTCAGAAATAATTCTCGCCGGGTGGTGGTGGTACACGCCTTTAATCCCAGCACTCGGGAGGCAGAGGCAAGCGGATCTCTGTGTGTTTGAGGCCAGCCTGGTCTCCAATGCGAGTTCCAGGAAAGGTGCAAAGCTACACAGAGAAACCCTGTCTCAAAAAACCAAAAAAAAAAAAAAAAAATTCCCATTTTTTTTTCTTTTCTTTTTTCGAGACAGGGTTTGTCTGTGTAGCTTTTGGAGCCTGTCCTGGAATTTGCTCTGCAGACCAGGCTGGCCTCGAACTCAAGAGATCCATATGTGCTGGGATTAAAGGTGTGCCCCACCAACACCCGTCTTATTTTGTCTTTTATAAAACAAGACTCACTCTTTCCTGACCCCCTTTTTATCTAGCACATCTGGAAGGTCTTTGTACATCATTAAAAAACAAATATTCCTCTACAAAATTATTTTGTTTCCTGCTTAAGAAACTTCCATAGCTTCTGGTAGCCTGGGACTATTCTCCCTCACAGAGAGAGTAGCCTGAGACCACACTCCATGTTCCTACTGAGCCACAAGCCTTTCCAGGAGTTATGGACACTGGAAGGCCAGAGATACTGACTTCAAGAGGGGCTGAGCAGAGATTGGGTCCTGGGAGTTGTCTTTTGCCTCCAGGGTGAGGTGCAGGTTGCCTCCAGCACCCAGCCACACCCTGTTCCTCTGATGACATCTCTAGTTGAGAGCACTGAGATGTAGTTACCCATTTCCTCCTGTTGCAAAGGTGGTTCCGTGTCGAAAAGGAGTTTAATACATGTCCTCACACACGCATGATTGATCCTCACTGTTCACGGACTCCACATCTGTGAATTCATATGCTAAGGTTATGGAACAGTTGTGTAGGGGCTCAGTATAACTTTAAAAGGCAGGAGAGGTCTTAAGCCAGGTAATTAGGTCACGGAGGCATTGCCTATGGAGGAGATAACACTGGTCTCTCTGAGTGAATTAGTTCACATGAGTGTGAGAGGGGCCGGTCTTAGCTACATAGTGAGGCTAGCCCAGGCTGGGTGAGATCTTGTCTCAAAAATGCAACAAAACAGGGCTTCAGAGATAGCTCAGTGGTTTAGGGCAGAGGACTTGAGTTCAGTTCCCAGGACCTACATCAGGTGGCTCAGAGGACCCCTGTACATATGTGCACATACTCACACACACACATGCACACATACACATAATTTAAAAAAGAATATATTTCTTAACAACAGGCCAGAGAGATGACTTAGTGGTTAAGAGTATTGGCTGTTCTTCCAAAGGACCCAGGTGGCTCAAAACCATCTTTAACTCCAGTTCCAGGAGATCTGATACCCTCTGGTTCCTACAAATACCAGGCATACAAGTGGTACACAGACATACATGTTTTCTTGAGACAGGGTTTTATGTAGCCCAGGTTGGCCTCAAAATTACTATGTAGTAAAGGCTGACCTTGAACCCCAAGTACTGGGATTACAGGCTTGAGCTGCCATGCATAGTTTATTTATTTCTGGGAGAGGATCTTGACAGGATGTAGCCCTAGTGGTCTGGAACTCCTATGTAGACCAGGGTAGCCTCAAACTCACAGGGATCCTCCAGCCTCTGCCTCTCATGTGTTGGCATCATGTGTGTGTCATCAACAGGCCGGGCTCCAATCTGTGTGTGGAGATCAGAAGCCGACCTTGGATGTCTTCCTCATTCTCCATTTTTTTTTTAAATTGTTGTTGGTTATTTATTTATTTATTTATTTATTTACTTACTTACTTACTTACTTACTTACTTACAAGATCTCTCTATATAACACTGGATATTCTGGAACTTTCTCTGTAGACCAGGCTAACCTCAAACTCTCAAACTCACAGAGATCCACCTGCCTCTGCCCTCCAAGTGCTGGGGTTAAAGGCACGTGCTACCACACCCAGCTTTTTTTTTTTTTTTTTTTTTTTCTGAGACAAGGTCTCTCACTGTGAACTGTTTTATTCCTGACTTCATAAATGGCAAGAACAAACCTCAGAGAGTTTAGGTAACTGGAATTAGAGACGGTTGTGAGTCACCCTGTGTGTGTTGGGAGTCAAACCTGGGTCCTCTGGAAGAGCAGCCAGTGTTCTCAACAGCTGAGGTATTTCTCCAGCCCCAGACTTAAATATATGTTTTTAACGTGCATGAGTGTTTTGCCTGTGTGCATGTATGTTCACCATTCGTGTGCTTAATGTCCGTGGAGGGCATCAGATCTCCCAGAATTAGAGTTACAGGTGGTTATGAGCCACCGTGTGGATGCTGGGAACCGAACCCTGGTCCTCTGCAAGAGCAGTTGATGCTCTTAACCACTGAGTCACCTCTCCAGACCTCAAAACTAGAATGTTTTTAATATTTACACAATGAAATACATGTATACAACAGAACACTACTCAACACTAAGAAGGGACACACTATTCATACGTGCAAAGACTCATGTGTGCCTTTGGGAGATTTGTACTGGGTGTAAAGGACCTGTACCTATGGGTTATGGATTATATGATTCCATATCTATGATAGTGTTGGAAAGTCAAAATCCTAGAAATGTAGATCCAATGAGTAGTGGCCAGTGGTGAAGGGGGTGGGATGTAGGATGAATGTGGTTAAATGTGACAGAGGAGACCCTTTTGGGGATGAGAGTATTTTCTATCTTAATTATGTGGCTATCAATGACAGATTCCTAATACTGTATTACAGTTTTGCCAGAAAACGTCTGAAGACTCCATGTGATTTGTTCATTTCATATGGTTCTTACCTCTACAAGTGACTCTATAATGCTCTAAAAACTAATGAAAGAAAAGGATCTAGGGCTGAGTATAGCTCACTGGTAGAATACAGAAGAATGCATATTTAACATGGGGTTCAATCCCCAGCACTGGGGGGTGGGGGAAGAAAGAAAAAACATCCTATGTTACTCATTCAGTGCTTTTTTTTTTTTGTTTGTTTGTTTTTGTTTTTGGTTTTTGCAGACAGTGTTTCTCCATGTAGTTTTGGTGCCTGTCCTGGATCTGGTTCTGTAGACCAGGACTGGTCTCGAACTCACAGAGATCTGCCTGGCTCTGCCTCTTGAGTGCTGGGATAAAAGGCGTGCGCCACTACCACCCGGCTGCTTTTCTTGTTTTGAAGAGCAAAATACTCAAAGCAGAGATTTGGCCAATGTAGGGTGAATTTTAATAGACTGTAAGATCTTCTACTGATCAATTAGAAAACATGAGCTCTGGGATTACTCAAACCTCTTGTCTTTCTGTTTGTCTGTCTGTTATCTGTCTGTCTGTCTATCATTATCATTATCATTATTTGGTAACGCTACCCGGGGCTAATCCATTAGCTTCCAGTTGCCCTGGTAACTTAAGACTCATGTCCCCATTTGGTAGAGAAAAATTATTTGCCAAGTCTCTGTATGCAGGCCCTGAGATTCTCCTTGGCCCATGAGCTGGCACCTGTCTATTCGTGACTTGGGACTCACTCCTATCTTTTTCATTTAAATGTCTCTCAATCTGAGGTACCACCAGCTTTCAAGGGCAGCATCCTTCCCCGGACCCAAGTCCCTTCGCACAGGGCCAGTATGCACAGACTGAAGGTTTCTTCCAGGTCCACGCAGGCTTTACTTTCAACTGAACCTCAACAAGGTGGAAGAGTTCTCTCACAGCGAAGGGTTACACGGTTTTCTTTCTGTTCCTAATGGAGCAGCTAGTTGGCCACATGTGGGGCAGATGTGGAGGACAGTCTCCTCCCCACCAATCCAGGGACAAAACCAGGGACAGAAATGGGCAGCGCGGAAGTCAAGTCCTCGAGACTGGTGCTGTGGTGGTATCGCCTGCAGGGATTTGGTGTTATCACATATCTTACTTCTAATTTCATCATTCAAAGAACAGGGGAGAGGGGGGAACAGAGCTATGTATCCGCTAGCTCAGCAGGTAAAGTGCTTGAGCACAAGAACCTCCGTTTGGATCCCCAACACCCATGCAAAACACTAGGTTTGTGGCGTGCACCCATAACCCCAGTGCTGGGGGTATGAAGGCAGGTAGACCCCCGGGGCTGGATGACCAGCCAGTCTAGCTGTCGTGTGACAGAACTTTTCCTGGGGAGGCACAGCACACATGTCTGTGCACCCCAGATAGGGAACCCATGACATACCAAAGTACAGATACTGCCAACTCATGAGGTGAACTAATGAGTTTTATTGGGGTCACTTACAGGTGCACGGGTGAGGCATTGCTTACAGAAAAGGAAATGACTTAGACAGCTGTATCATCGAAGCCTGCCCCAGCATGGGTGACAGCTCACAAAGCTGGGAACCGGAGCACACTGCACAGCCTGCAGGCAGCTCAGCAGCTCGGCAGGTCGGAGAGTGTCCTTTCCGGGTGCCTCAGTTAGTGTAAAGCTCTTGCAGGCAGCTAGCTTGGTTTCTGTTTCTCCCAGGCAACTAGTCTACTCTCAGTCTCTCCTCTACAGCTCGGCTCCTCTGAGAAGAACTCTCAGCTTTAATTGCCTACTCTGGCAAGGAGGGGGCCAAGTGAATCTGGTCAGTTTCAGGGACTTCCTGAAGCTATTTTGAGTTGTTTATCTTCCTTCTTGAGGAGCTTCCAGCAGAATGGAATGTTTTAATCTTGGGGGAAACTGTTACACAACAGTAGCCAATGGTTGCTAAACTCCAAGTCTACTCAGAGACCTTGTCTCAAAAAATAAGACCAGCTGGTCTGCGGTGGTGCACACCTTAATTCCAGCACTCAGGAGGCAGAGCCAGGCAGATCACTGCGAGTTCAGCCTGGTCTACAGAGTGAGATCCAGGACAGGCACCAAAACTACACAGAGAAACCCTGTCTTGAAAAACAAAACAAAACAAAAAACAAAACAAAACAAAACAAAACTACACCAAAAAAACAAAATAAGACTGGGTGTGATTAAGACTCTCAACGTTGTCCCCTGGCACATACATATGCGCTCAACCCTCCCCCAACATGGGTGGGAGGGGTAACTGGGAGGGCTGGGGTGAGCTCACCGGTAGAGGCCCTAGGTTAGATCCTTTGTGTCACAAACAACCCCCCCTATCCCCGCCCCCAGACAGTGTTTCTCTGTGTAGCTTTGGAGCCTGTCCTGGAACTCACTCGATCTGTAGACCAGCCTGGCCTCAAATTCAGAGAGACCCGCCTGCCTCTGCCTCCCGAGTGCTGGGGTTAAAGGTGTGCGCCACCACCCCTTAGCATTTTTTTTTCTCCACAAAACCCCAGACTCTTCCTTCCTCCAAATCACTTCCTGAAGTAAGCAGTTGCATTTCCATACATAGTATAGAAAAAGAAGGAAATGGGACCGTGGAGGTGGCTCATCAGGTAAGAGCACTTGCTGTACAAGCGCAGGACTTGAATTCAAATCCCTAGTGCCCATGTTAAATGCTGGTGACAGCTGTGGTTGCCTGTAACCCCAGCACTGTTAGAGCTGGAGGGAGAACAGCTGGGGCTTGCTCAAGGTTGCCAGCCCAGTTTCCGGTTCAGTGAGATGCCTGTCTCAAGGGGATAAGGTGGGAATCAGTATGAGAGCGAGAGCGGTATACCTGGTGTCTTCTTTTGACTTCCCCATACACACACACCCTGCACACATATATACCACACACACTCACACCAATACATAAGATGAGGGGAAGTGATCTAATATCTGTCAGTGACTAAGTTCAGTCTGAATTAAACCTGTCTGTCAAAATCCAAAGTCCATATTTTTTTCTTCCGGTTTTGTTCGCTGCCCCTGAGGCAGTTTGGGGTAATGACTAACCAGCTCCTAAGAGTGCAGAGGGTGTAGTTAGACTCATGTGGGTTTCACCTGGTCCGTGCTGGGTAACCTTAGGCAAGTTCATGTCTCCGATTCTGTTTCTTCACCTTTATAGCTGGATTTTGAGAATTCTTCCTATGGCCACAGGGTTGTTGGAAGAATATCTGACAATTCTGCAACCAGTGCCTGCTGTTGGAAGGGATGGGTAAGTGTTGGATAAGCTTCTGTTCCCAAAGGCGTGGTC
>CABHPH010061878.1:0-54648 GCA_902168325.1 Peromyscus nudipes
AGGCCAGCCTGGGCTACCAAGTGAGCTCCAGGAAAGGCGCAAAGCTACACGGAGAAACCCTGTCTCGAAAAACAAAACAAAACAAAACAAAACAAAACAAAACAAAACAAAACAAAACAAAAAACAAAAACATTTTTATCCAAAGGCAAACCTGACCAGAACATAACGTAGCTCACTGCAGAGCTGGCACAGATCTCAAGTATATGGAACATTGACTGGCTTTTTAGGAGACAGAGCTAAATTAGCCTCTTCCTGCAGTTCTATAATCCAAATGAACCATGAAAAAAGCAATTTCTACTTTTTCTTTCTCCTTTCTTTTGACAAATATTCATACACACACACACACACACACACACACACACACACACAAAATTAACTTCAACCTCTACTTTTTCAATTTCTATTTGTAGTAAAATAGAATTTTAAAAAAAGCTTTAGCAATTTTAATTTTTTATAAAAGGCAATCCTACTTTGTTAAAGTTTTAACTCATCATACAACTTATAAAGTCAACCAAAGACTTCTTCTTCTTTTATTTTTTTTTTTTTTTTTTGGTTTTTCGAGACAGGGTTTCTCTGTGTAGCTTTGCGCCTTTCCTGGAACTCACTTGGTAGCCCAGGCTGGCCTTGAACTCACAGAGATCCGCCTGGCTCTGCCTCCCGAGTGCTGGGATTAAAGGCGTGTGCCACCACCGCCCAGCAACCAAAGACTTCTTGATACCAGGTTAAAGAACTCATTTATTTTGACTTACAGCAGGGGCAGATTTCTAACTTGAAATCAAGTTATGTTCTAAAACTGTCATGTGAAGTATGTGAAGTGGGAAAAAAAATCCTCTTTTCCTATACTAACTATGTCAAAAATCAATCAGCACTTAGAAGAGTCCACACATCCACCTTAACCTACAAATTGGAGAGATCTCATATTAGTAACTTAACAACACACCTGAAAGCTCTAAAACAAAAAGAAGAAATCACACAAAAGAAGGAGTTAGATAGTGAGAAATAAACTGAGGGCTGAAATCAACAAAATAGAAACAACAAAAATAGTTCAAAGAACCAATGAAACAAAAAGTTGGTTATTTGAGAAAATCAATAAGATTGACAAATCCTTATGCAAACTAACTAAAAAGAGAGAGAAGATCCAAATTAACAGTTAGAGATGAAAAGGGGGACATAACAACAGACATGGAGGAAATTCAGAGAGTCATAAAGACATACTTTAAAACCCTGTACTCTACCAAATTTGAAAATATTAAAGAAATAGATAATTTTCTCTCTATAGATCACTTACCAAAGTTAAATAAAGATCAGATAGGCAATTAAACACACTTATAAACACCAGTGAACTAGAAGCAGTCATTAAAAGTCTCCCAACCAAAAAAGTCCCAGGGCCAGATGATTTTAGTGCAGAATTATACCAGATTTTCAAAGAAGAGTTAATGCAAATAAATAATCCTCAAATTATTCCACAAAGTAGAAACAGAAGGCACATGCCCAATTCATTTTATGAGGCCACAGTTACCAGGATGCCCAAGCCACATAAAGACTCAACAAAGAAAGAGAATTACAGACCAGTTTCCCTTATGAACAGATACAAAAATTCTCAATAAAATACTTACAAACCAAATCTAAGAACGTATTAAAAAAAATCATCCACCATGATCAAGTGGGCTTTATCCTAGAGATGTAGGGATGGTACAACATACACAAATTTATAAACCTAACCCACCATATAAACAAATGGAAAGACAAAAACCACATGCTCATCTCATTAGATGCAGAGAAGGCCTGTGACAAAATTCAATACCTCTTCATAATAAAAGTCTTGGAGAGACAGGGATATAACAGACATACCTCAATATAATAAAGGCAGTTTACCGAAAGCCCACAGCCAACATCAACTTAAATGGAAAGAAACTCAAAGCAATTCTATTAACATCAGAAACAAGACAAGGTTGCCCACTCCTTCCATACCTATTCAATATAGTATTTAAAGCCTTAGCTAGACCAATAATGAAACTGACGGACATCAAGGGGAGACAAATTGGAAAGAAGGAAGTCAAAATATCACTACTTGCAAATGATATGGTAATGTACATAAGTGACCCTAAAAGTTCTACCAGGGAACTCCTACAGGTAATAAACACTTTCAGCAAAGTAGCTGGGTACAATATTAACTCAAAAAAATCAGTAGTCCTCTGATATACAAATGACAAATGGACTGAGAAAGAAATCAAGGAAACTGAAGAACCAAAACAACTCCATTTCAAGCAAGCCTCTCACCCCAGCTTGAAACAGGCCCGAGTTTCAAAATTCTCAGAGCTGCTGACATAGGTCCCAGGACAAAGTCAGGATGTTTGAAGGACGATCTGGTAGCAACTGATTAACCATAGAATGTCCCAATGCCGGAGGTAGTCTATAAAGTTTGACAAACAACCGGTTAAAACTACAAAGTAAGATAACACAGAAATTCTGAAAAGCCCCTAAAACTTGAGTCAATCAGAATTGTACCCATACTAGCACCCCTAAATGATGTAACCTTGTGGCTTTTGCCTTTAAAACAAGAGCTTGCAGAGGGGCGGACACCTCCTCCAGCCTCTACTGTGTTGGATGGCTTGACGAGATCCCTGCTGCAGCTTGAACTGCTTCAATAAACCTTGCTTTTGCATTTCAGTGAGTTCGTGTCTCTGGTGGTCTCTTTGGGGGTTTCACATCCAGGGCACAACAGAAACAACATCTTTAACAGGCCTCAAATAATATAAAATATCTTGGGGTAACTCTAGCCACGCAAATGTAATGATAAAAATTTCAAGACACTGAAAAAAGAAATAGAAGAATATATCAGAAGATGGAAAACTCTCCTGTGGTCATGGATTAGTAGGATTAATATAGTAAAAATGGTCTTTGCACCAAAAGCAATCTACAGATTCATTCAAGAACTCCCCAACCATCATTGATGAAGTCCTCCATCATGACTTGAGGGAGTCTCAGGCCTCACACCCTGAGGTAAGCCTCCTTCAGTATATGGATGATCTCTTGATTGCTTCCAAGGATCAGGACTCTTGCTTGTAGGAAACCAGAGACTTACTACCGGTCTTAGATCAGCTAGGATATAAAGTGTCACCTAAAAAGGCCCAGGTCCGTGTCTCAGAAGTCAGACACCTGAGATACATTCTAACAGAAGGTAAGAGATGGCTGTCACCTGCCCCCAAACAGACTATCCTGGCTATCCCAGCCCCTAAGACCCGGAGGCAGATCTGAGAATTTCTAGGCTCAGCAGGATTCTGCTGACTCTGGATACTGGGATTTGCTGAAATGGCCAAACTCCTATATGAGGCCACTCATGGGACTGAGGAGTCCTTCCTCTCCTTTAGGAGCCTTTAAAGCAATAAAGGAAGCTCTGCTAAAGGCCTCTGCTGGATAAGTAAGCCCTTCCAACTATTCATAGATGAAAAAGCAGAGGTGGCTAAGGGGGTCCTGACTCAGTATCTTGGACCCTGGAAGCAGCCCGCAGCCTATTTATCCAAGCGATTAGACCCAGTAGCCTCTGGCTGACCCAGCTGCTTCCGTATCACCACAGCTACAGCCCTCTTAGTCAAGGATGCTGACAGGTTGACTCTGGGGCAGCCTATAACCATAACTACCCCCAACTTGATAGAGGAGGTTCTCAAAAATTCTCCTGACTGGTGGATGACCAATGCCCGGTTGACACACTACAGGGCCTTGCTCCTCAACCCCCTTGCATTAGGTTCCTCCCACGCATCTTGCTCAACTCAGAAACCTTGCTGCCTAACCTGGAATTGGACATCATCCATGACTGCACAGAGATACTACAAGTACATGAAATTGTAGTATCTGGACTTGACTGACATTCCCTGGCCGGATCTAGATGGCAGCAGCTTCATTTGGAAAGGAATCAGGTACGCAGGGGTGGCAACAGCAACACCCTCAGAGACTATCTGGGTCACATCCTTGCTCTCTGGCACCTTAGCACAAAAGGCTGCGCTGATTGCCCTAACCAAGGACTTACAACTAGAAAAAGACAAAAAAAACTATCAATGTTTATACAGAGAGCCACTATGCTTTTGACACAGCACATGTCAACAGAGGCTTGCTAACTGCTGAAGGAAAAACTATTAAAAATAAACAAGAGATCCTAGACTTATTGTCTGCCCTCTGGCTCCCAAAAAGATTGGCCATCATCCATTGCCCAGGGCATCAGAAAGGAAACTCTTATGAAGCCCAGGGCAATAGCACAGCAGACCATACAGCCAAGGAGGCTGCCCTGGTCACCACCAATTTACTGATAACAATATCAAATCCTGTATTGCCCGAAATGCCAGAAAACAACTGGAGCTCTGTTTCTTAGTACAAATTGCCCCACAAATATATTATTATAATGACTCAGCCGGCAGGGAACATTTAGACTCCTCCCTAGGGGTACGACATAAGAGATGAGCCCCAATCCTCGTCCACACAATGGTGGGTATTGCAGGTTCTGCTGCCCTGGGAAGGCAGTTACAACAGTCTGTCTGAGGCCATGGAAAAAGACCTATTCTGCAACCTCATACCTTGAACACAGGTAGACTCTTTAGCACAAATGGTTCTACAAAACAGAAGGGGACTGGATTTACTATTCTTACAGCAAGGAGCTCTATGTGCTGCCTTGGGTGAGTCCTGTTGTTTCTATGCTAACCACTCAGGCATCATCAGAAGCACCCTTCAAGAGCTGGAAGTAAGTCTCCTCAAAAGACAAAAAGAGAGACTGTTAGTTTTATGCGGCGCTATTTACCCTGAGAGGAAAAGTCAGAAGGCACAACAAAACCTACTATAAGAGTTTATTAGGGGAAGGGAGGGATGGGAAAGGGTGTGCTCAGGCCTGTGTGAGAGACATGTGCAGAATACAGGGAGAGTACATGGGATTCACCTTTTATGGACTTCCCCGCTCATGCGCATATGGGCCCATGTGGCTATACCATGCATGCACATAGATTACGTTATCACGTGCAAATAACGTGACCACGCAGCGCATGAATTACATAGGATGCATGGACCCAGAAATGACCAAGTGTCTCGCCAGTGCATGCACGGTCATGGGGGCGTGGCTAGAATTCCCATCAAAGACAACAATCATTTTCCTGGTTCCATAAGCTTTTGATTGGTCCCCTTGTCTAACAACCCTATTGTCCTCCATTGCTGGTCTGTTGCTTATTCTTTTGATACTCTTAATGGCTGCTCCATGTGTAATCGATGTGCTGATTAGATTTGTGAAAAACTGCATTTTTTCAGTAGAACTCTTGATTCTCTGCTTTCAACATAGAACCATTGCAGACTCAGATTGAGATTCAGACTTAGAATCAGGCTCTTATATAGATTCAGAGGAATCAAGTATTTGATTCTGGTATAAACGCAAGGGGGGAATGAAGACCCCAGGAATATGAGAAATTTTATAGCCTATACACATATTCTGGGCAAGTGGGAGCTGACAGCTACTGTGGACAAAGGTTAACTTTGAACAGTTGCCTCTATGTGACACCATCCTACATTCCCTTAACCTTTAACAGTTTCCTCTATGTGACCCTCTGTCCCACATTCCTTTCAGCTAAATGGGAAGACAGCTGTGTCAAGATAGTCACAGGCTTTCACAAGTATCTTGGACTAACACCCTGTAATCAAAAGCTGTAAATCTGGGAATGATGTGACTCAAGGCCTAACTTCAAGACTGTGAACCACACTGACCCACACCCTGCTGCTTGGTTTTTACTCTAAGAAGAGGCTTGAAACCTTCTCTCGGTGTCACCATGTCAGAAGCCCGAATTCTGGCCGTGGCCCTGGCTAGCTAGAAGTTTTTTACCTCACGGTGTCTGGAATAAAGTTTGCTATGGGTTAATAGACTTCAGTGGTTTGTTCCCTCTTATTTGTGTGTCCCCAGGACCCAACAAGTACAAAATTAACTCACAAAAATCAGTAGCCCTCTGATATACAAATGTCAAATGGACCAAGAAAGAAATCAGGGAAACAAGTTAATCATCTTTAACAAGCCTCAAATAATATAAAATATCTTGGGGGTAACTCTAGCCAAGTAAATGAAAGACTTGAATGATAAAAATTTCAAGACACTAAAGAAAGAAATACAAGAATATATCAGAAGATGGAAAGATCTCCCATGGTCATGGACCAGTAGGATTAATATAGTAAAAATGGCCTTCACACCCAAAGTAATCTATAGATTCAATTTAATCCCTATCAAAATTCCAACACAATTCTTCACAGATCTTGAAAGGACAATTTTCAGATTTATATGGAAACACATACACACACAAAAAAACCCTAGGATAACTAAAACAATCCTGAATAATAAAAGAATTGCTGAAGGTATCACCATCCTCGTTTCAAGTTATATTACAGGGTTATAGTAATAAAAACAGACACATTGGTACAAAAACAGACACACTGATCAGTGGAAAAGGACTGAAGACCCAGAAATAAGTCCACACACCTATGGATACCTGATTTTTCATAAAGAAGCCAGAAACACACACTGGAAGAAAAAAAAAAGCATCTTCAACAAATGGTGCTGTGAAGAGGGCATGAGCTCACAGATAAGCACCAGAAAAACCAGAATTGTTAAACACTCAGGCTTTTTCTCACCAATGGAAGAAACTGACACCTGTTTTCCATCCATAAAGCTGTGAATGCATGTGTTAACACCTAGTAATCTTTCCTATTCTGTAAAGCCAGCCCCCATCAATACACCAGAATCCTGAGCACCTTTACGCAGTCAATAGAACCCATTCTTATGCTATTACAAACCCTTCCTTCCTAAGCCTTTCTCCTGAACACTGTTTCTCAGTCAATAGAACCCATTCATGTGGAAAAACAACACAGGTGCTTTGTTAAAGAGATGTATTTGCAAAGGAGTTTCAATGCAGACATGCCTAAAGCTTTGCTGTGATAACTGTCACATGGAAACTTGTTTGTTTAAATGTGTAAAAAAATAAGCCCCTTGGTGTCAAACTGTTGGCATTCAGACTCATCCCTTGGGGACCTGGCCAATACCTTGGCTGCTCAGGGTCCTGTGGTGATATATTTGTAATCTAAGAAATAACGCTTGCCTGAAGATCAGAGGACAGAGCTAGCCATAGAGGTCAGGCAGTGGTGGCACACGCCTTTAATCCTAGCATTTAGGAGGCAGAGGCGGAGGTGGAGGCGGAGGCAGAGGCAGAGGCAGAGATCTGTCTGGATTTCTGTGAGTTCAAGGCCACATTGGGCTATGTGAGATTAATCCAGTCTAAAAGAGAAACAGAGCCAGGCAGTGGTGGCATACTCCTTTAATTCTAGCACTTGGGATCACACACCTTTAATCCCAGCACTAGGAAGGTTGAGACAGGAAGTGATAGTGTTAGAATTCTGTCCTCACTCCAGCTGCGTGACCACACATGCGCAGTTCAGGAACTAGACAAGGGGTCTTGTGTCTTATGCCATAAGTGTGCCCTGGTGATTATGTACATGTGGCGTGATCATGCAATCTACACCTGCATGGCATTGCTCTGCAAGCCCACCTGTGCCTTAATGAGCTGTGACTCAGACCCCACCCTCTCTCTGTGTTCTGTTCTCTCTTCCCCCCACCATCTTTCTCTCTCTCTGAATGTGCTCCTTCCCCAGGCCTGGTTCTCTCCCCACCCCCACCCCTCTTCCTCCTAATAAAGCTCTGATACTGGGTATTCGTGGCCATGCCTTGTGACCTTTCCGTGTGGTAACCAGTGCTGCTTATCATTGTTACAGATATGGCTGGGCAGAGAAAGGAATACAAGGCGGAAGGAGACAGGAACTCTGGCTCTTTCAGGCTGAGGAGTTGGTGAGGTAAGAGATGATGGCTGTGGCTTCTTTGCTTCTCTGATCTTTCAGCTTTCACCCTGATATCTGGCTTCAGGTTTTTATTGTAAGACCATTTAGGATTCGTGCAACAGGGTCCTGACAACTTCATGAGCTCACTGCTAAGTGGTATCTCTGGGCATGCTTGAAAGTCCCCTCATAAGAGGTGGGGCCCCACCCACATTCTCTCTCCCCCCTTTTCTCTCTCTCCCTCCCTCTCCCTCTCTCTTCCCACAGGCAGCTCTATGCTCCCTTTCTCTCTCCCCTCTTCCTTCCCCCTTCACCACTATTAAACTCTCCACGAGAGCCCCATCTGCATGGTGTGAGTGACTTTCTGCCATGCCCTTTGGCTCCATCTGCCAAGGCTGCTGCTGCGCCATTTTTAAAATACAGCATTGGTTCTGTGAAAACTCAGGAGGCTCTCCTGGCAGTTCCTCAGTCTGAGGCACGCTGGGACCCTGACCACAACAGGCCCGCTTTCCAGCTCACTGATGGCTCACCACCCCATCCACCAGTAGCAATTCTGTAAGTTTCAACTGGGTTATCACACCCCCTCTGGAGCTGCCCATAATCCCACAACTCCTTTAGGCCCTTGTGGATTTTGTGACACTATTCCTGACCTTTTCCTATGGATAAGACCCCTCTTAGAGCTTGGTTTTTGTCCTTGCCTTCTGGCCTCTATGAAAGACCTGGTACCAGGCACCAAGTCTCCTCTGGCTTAGCCAAGCTAAGCTCAACCCCCAATGGGTGTGATGAGGATTCTCTGAATGGACTGGTCCTTGTTCGGTCCTCCCTTAGTCCTGGGGACATCCATGATTACAGGCTGCTCCACCCATGGCAGATCTGCTCTCTTCCACCTGTAAAAAAATCTGCTTTTTCGCTCACCGACAGCTTTGCCTTCAGTATTCTTCAGACCAGACAGTCAGAGAACCGAGAAAGAATTCTCCACTTTCTTTTTCTTTGCTCCAAAGATCTGTCTATGTCTGTTTCTTTCTCTTTAAATGTCCTGTCTGTTTGCTATAATGTGCAAGGCAGAGAAGGAGAAGCCAGCTTCATCTCACTCAGCACACACTGATTCTCCCTTTCTTATTTACTCAACTCCTGTTTCATATATCTGTGTGTGTATATGCATGTGACTTGGATTTAACCCATGTATAAATGTAAGCTAGCTTTAATTTTGCATGTATATGTATATAACTTGGATTCAACTCTGTGTACATATTTATATAACTATTATTAAACATGTTTTAAACAACAACAACCACATGGCTCGCCTCCATCTTGGCTGGTGACTTCATCATGATGTAGACAGCCACGTGGCTGGCAACCATCTTTTACTAAAGTTTACTAAGGTTAAAAATACATTTAGTCCTAATGACCTCTCTGTTCATTTTATCTCCTTCTAGAGAAAAGAAGCAACAAGCCTCAAATATTTTAGATTCATAAACCTATATTTGATTCATCTCTGGTTTATAATATACTCTATATGATAACAGAAATTTAACGTTATAAAAACTAACTATTCAGATTAACAAAAGCTAACTTAGAGATTTACACCTATGTCTTTGCCAAATGTTCAACACCAAGCTTCTAGAGAATTTAAATAAATGATAGCATAGGTTTGATAAATAATGTATAGATATATAAAGATAAATATTCTATAATGGAGTTTCTAGTCCCCTGAGAGGGTCTTTTTCTCAGAGTTGGGCCACACCCCAACTCACAAGACCCTTTTCTTAGTCTTATGAAAGCTGCTAATATATTAAAGCCTGTTAGGGAACACAAGTTGATAGTCAGTCATTCATATCTAATGGACAGACAGTCCTCAAATGCTCAGAGATCTACAGAATATGGCACTTAAAATGTTTAACTAAAAAGCTTTTCATGATAGAGAGACATGCTGGCTTCTGGCAGCACCTTTATTTCCTCCAAAGATGATGGATGGGCACTGAAGAACCTCCACTTGCTTCAGAATGGCAACACCAGCCATTGAGCAAAACTGTCTTTTGCCTCAACTACTGCCTTCTTCAGACCATGGACATCAGGACTCGGGGAATCCATTGCCTCACTTTTGCCTAGAAAATGTAGGCTGGTTCTCCCCATAAGTTCCTACCCTACAGCTGTCAGATCTTCTGAGGCCTGGCAGTCGAAGACTGATGTTGTTACCCTGAGACCCCTGATCTCAATGACCATGGAGGACCCTGGGATGGCTGTCTAGGTAGTCAGCAGGTAAGTCTCTGTCACTTTCAATCACTAACTCAGGTAAAATTCATCCTTTTCAGATCTCTGATGCTGTCTGATGACTCTTCTACTGATTTTATTTCTCCTTCTCAGATCTGATGATGTTTGATGACCAGGGACCTCTAGATTTGCCAAGTAACAGCTCTCCCCCTGCTTCCACATTAGAGAGGGTATGGAAGCCTCCCAGCCTTTTGCTATGTCACCAAGATGTAAATCTGTTCCAGTTGTTTTATAGACACTTGCAGGTCCTGCACAAATCCACCCCTATTGCCAGACTCATGCCAAGGCAAACCCGAAGGGGGTCCTCCAGATACACCTGCTCCTGTACCAGCTCCAAGGATGCCAACTGGGCAAATACTGGCAGGTTAACTTCACCCACATGCCAACTCATAAAAACTCTGATCTCTCCTAGCTGGTTGATACTTTTACAGGATGGATAGAGGCGTTTCCTACCTCCAGAGAAACTGCAGATGGCTCAGGTACTCCTGATGGTAAACCTGATGGCTCAGGTACTCCTGAAGAACACATCATCCCTCAGTTTGGCATGCCATCTCACCAAGCTCCTGGGACTTCACTGCTGGTACCACCTCTCCAGGCTCAAGCAGGCACCTATCCAGCAACTAGAACCTGGTTTTCCAAGATGTCTCAATGAAGGGCATATCTGCTCTCATATCTCACTCATTTACCCTTGCTTCTTCTGTACAACCAAGGCACTTCTCTGTTCCATTCTTTCAGGCAGTTATCACTCTTCCCATGGCTAGCCCAGTTCATGGGGCTGATGACAACTATCTATTTTTTTCTTCTAGCAACCTGCCTTCTCAGTTCCCTCAAGGAACAGATCCCTGAGGTCTCCATGATGACAGCTAACTGAATGCTCCTTCATTCACCCCTCCCACTATGCATGACCCTGACTCCCCCCCCCCCCCGTCCCACTATAACCCAAATCAGCAGGAAGCAGTCTCAAGAATTCAGCGCCCCTCATTCCTGCCCCACTTGCCATCCATAACTCACCTTTTACAATGATGAAAAGGAGGAGTGTTAGCATTCAGACCCGCCCCTTGGGGACCTGGCCAATATGCAGGCAATACCTTAGCTAGCTCAGTGTCCTGACAACATCATGTGCTCATTGCTGTGTGGTCTCTCTTTGCATGCTCAAAGTCCTCTCATAAAAGGTGGGGCCCTGCCTACCTTCTCTGTTCTCTCCTTAGCCCCACCCCACCCCGCCCATTCTCTCTCTCCTTCCCTCTCCCTCTTTCCCTCTCTCTCTTCCCACGAGGCAGCTCTATGCTCCCTTTCCCTCTCCACTCTTCCTTCTCCCTTCACCACTATTAAACTCTCCACATGAGTGCTGTCTGCATGGTGTGAGTGACTTTCCATCATGCTCCTTGGCTCCACCTGCCAAGTCCACTGCAGCACCATTTTTGAAATACAATACAAACTCCAGAAGTTTGGCCCAGTACTAGCTAAATCAAGCTGACCTAAGTTTCATTCTCACTGCACCAGGATCATTTTGCTGCTGGCCATGATGCTTGCAGGGACCCCTGCATCACTGGACAAACTTGAGGGCTACATATAGAAGACCTGAAATAGATACATTCTTATCACCCTGCACAAAACTCAACTCCATATGGATCAAAGACCTTAACATAAGGCCAGACACACCGATTTTGGTAGAAGACAAATTGGGGAATACTCTTTAACTGGTTGTCATAGGAAAAAAACTTTCTGAGTAGAACACTGACAGCACAAACACTAAATGGGGTCTCATGAAACTGAAAATCTTCTGCACAGCAAAGGATACTGTCATTTGAACAAAGCAGCAGTCTACAGAATAAGAAAAGATTTTTACCAACTGCACACTCAATAGATGGCTAATATGCAAAATATATAAAGAACTAAAAAATCTTGGACATCAAGAAAACAAAGAATCCAATACAAAAATGGGGGTACAGAGCTAAACAGAGAATTCTAAAAAGAGGAAACTCAAATGGTTGAGAAACACTTGACAAATTTTCAATATCCTTAGTCATCAGGGAAATGCAAATCAACACTACTTTGCGATTCCATCTTAACACTTGTCAGAATAGCTAAGATCAATAAAACAAAAGACAGCTCATGCTGGTGACAATGTGGAATAAGGGGAATACTATCCATTGCTGGTGAGAGTGCAAACTTGTGCAGTCACTAGGGAAATCAGTTTGGCAGTTACCCAGAAAGCTGGGAATTTATCTACCTCATGATCCAGCTAAACCACTCTTGGAAATATATACAAAGGTCATTTCATCCTACTACAGAGACATTTGCTCAATCATGTCCATTGCTGCTGGCTATTTATAAGAGCCAGAAATTGGAAACAACCTAGATGCTCCTCAACAGAAGCCTGGACAAATAAAAAGTAGTAGATTTACACAATGGAGTATTACTCAACTGTAAAAAAAAAAAAAATAATAACAACATCATGAAATTTGCAGGCAGAAAGATAAATAAGGTATGTATTCACTTATATGTGGATATTAGCCATTAAATAAATGATAACCAAGCTACAATCTCTACAGAGAAGATAGTATAGAAGAAGGGACTGGGAAGGGGACACATGGGTTTCTCTGGCAGGAGGGAAATAGATTTTATGTATGGCCTGAGGTGGAGGGGCAGGACTGAGAGGATCAGATAGGGAGGGGAGATGGGGGTGAGGGAAGGGATGTGGGGAAAAGACAGATAGAATTGGGGGTCATTTGAGGGGTTGTATGAAAACTTAGTGCAGTGGAAGCTTCCTAAAATATCCGAAGGTGATCCTAAGGAAGTACACACATAATGAGGGAGACAGAGTCCCATTGGCCTTATCATCAAATGAAGATTCCAGTATCAAGACTGGGTTTCATCCAATTGACTTGTTGGCCACGGCATCCCAATGAAATCCCCAAACAACCCAGGATGTTGCCAATACAAAAGGGCTGCTCTCCACAAACTGATAACAAGGCCTCATTACTGAAGATAGTACCCACACAATTTGCTGATCATGGAGGTTGAGCTGGTGCCTACATACCCCTACACTGTAGTATCTTTGGAACAGGAAGAGGACATTGCAGTCTATCAAAAGAGAAATGCAAATATCAACCCAGACACAAAATCTTTGAACTACAATCTGTCCTGCCTGCAAAATATACTCAGGCCATGGTGGCACAAAGCTTGTAACCAACCAAAGTCTGAGTTGACTTACAGTCCACTCCATGAAATCATGAAATCCCTAGGTAAATGGCTGGGACTAGAAAAAAATCATCCTGAGTGAGGTAACTCAGACCCAGAAAGACAAAGATGGTATGTATTCATTTATATGTGGATTTTAGCTGTTAAGTTATTGATAAAGAAGCTACAATATGTATAATCACAGAGGTTAGGTGCTGTGAGGTATCTTTCTGTATGCTGTGAATGTATGTGTTGCTTCCATTGGCTAATAAATAAAGCAGCTTTGGCCTATGGCAAGGAAGCTTAAGAGGCAGGCAGAAAATTCAAGCAGAGATACAGAGAGAAGGGCAGAGTTGGGGAGACACCAGCCCACCATCTAAGGAGCAATGGGACACAGGTAAAGCCACGGAACACGTGGCGATACACAGATTAATAGAAATAGGTTAAGTTATAAGAGCTAGCTAGAAAGAAGCTTGAGCCATAGGCCATACAGTTTGTAATTAATATTCATCCATACTGCGGGGCTGGAGAAACTTCCAGCTTCAGTTAGGGAGAAAGTAAGGGACGGGGGGAGGCACTGATCTTGTTAGGAGAAGAAAGTAGGATAGTTACGAATTAAACAGGGCGCTGGAATGGGAGGACCAAACAAGGAGGGAGAAGGACTAGCAAGGCAAGGAAGGGAATACAGGAAGGGGTAGTTAAACTAAGGGCCATTTGAAGGGTTGTATGGAAACGTAATACAGTAGAAACTTCCTATAATATATATATGAAAGTGATCTAAATTAAACCACCAAATAGTGGGAAATAAAGCCCCCAACTAGACATATCTTGCCACCAAATGAAGCTTCCAGGAAGTACAGGTACTGGGTTACATCTATGTTACGTGTTGGTCAAAGGGGTCCCAAGAGAACCTCCAAACAACCCAGGCTTTGTCAAGGCTGACAGTAAGGCCCTATCACTGAAGACAACACTGACATAACCCATCGAACATGGAGAAGTCGAGTGGGTACCTACTTACAGCTCCCACTCTATGAACTGGTATCCATGGTACTAGAAGTTATTCTGCATGCTACCAAAGGAAAAAGATAAACATGAACCCAGCTATATACCCTCCAATCTTTAAGAGTGATCTGTCTGCAAGATGTGCTAGTGCAATAATGGCAGAAAGCTTGTGGGAATAACCAATATCTGATCTGAGTTAAGGCCCCCTCTATGGGAATCTATACCCAATATTGCTTGGGAGGGTGCGAGGGTGCAAGAACCTGAGACTAGATAGGTCATGGACCTAGGGAAAAACCAAATACTACTTACTGTTCTGCTAAAGGAATGTAGCAATAAAATGACTCCAAACAACATTCTGCTATACTTATAGATCCATGCCTTGTTCAGCCATCATCAGAGAAGCTTCCTCCTTCAGTGCATGGGAGTAAATACAGAGAAACACAACTGGACAATGAGCAAAGAGTGAGAAACTTTGGAACACTCAGTCCTAAATGAGATGTCTCCATCAAATACCCACAAGGCTCAGGGAGCTTCACGGAATAGGAGATAGAAAGAGGGTAACAGCCAGAGTGGATGGAGGACACCAAGGAAACAAGTTCTATACACAGCAAGGCCAGTGCCCACATGAACTCAGACACTGCTGCAATACGCATAGGGCCTGCACGGGTCTGAACTGGATGGGGTCTTAGAACTAAAAGGAGAAATAGACACTAACCCCATCCCTAACCCAGAAGCTATCTCCGATTGACAGACATTTACAAATGAAAAAATAGTTTTCTCTAAGGGAGTCTCACTGGGGAAACAAAGCACTCCTAGGGATAGGCTGCATGCCGAGTGGTAGATGGCCAACCCAAAAGGAACTCAATAGCATCTTTGGAAGTTCTTTGTCTCATAATGTTAAGTCAGACTTTCCCCCCTCTACCTTACAGGTCTTTTGCAGATATATTGTGGCTTCTGGTTTGGAGAGTGTGCAAACATGTGTATCTCTGTATCTATATGTGTTTCCTGTGTTTTTTCTTTTGCTCTTTTTCTTATTCAGTTATTTTGTCATATTCCAGCTTGGTTGTTTATTTTATTTTATATGTTATTATTATTATTATTATTATTATTATTATTCCTTAGATGTCGGTTTTCTAACAGAAAGGGTGTGGACTACCCTTAAAGAAAAATGACTCTCACTCCTCCAGAAAACATCAGCTGTCCATAGCTTCTCAGTTTGGGGTTGGTGCTCATGAGCCCCTTCCCTCC
The DNA here is from genome assembly GCA_902168325.1 of Peromyscus nudipes. Lineage (NCBI taxonomy): Eukaryota > Metazoa > Chordata > Mammalia > Rodentia > Cricetidae > Peromyscus > Peromyscus nudipes. Next base: position 15,547 of record CABHPH010061878.1, read on the forward strand.
ATGAGCTAGAATGCTGACTGGTTTGATTTCCAAATATACATATATTTAAATGTCTGTTGCTGTGGGATGGTCTGTATGTCAAATGCTCTTATTGGTCAATAAATAAAACACTGATTGGCCAGTGGCCAGGCAGGAAGTATAGGCGGGACTAACAGAGAGGAGAATTGAGAGAACAGGAAGGTGGGAGGAGACACTGCCAGCCACCGCCATGACAAGCAGCATGTGAAGACGCCGGTAAGCCACAAGCCACGTGGCAAGGTATAGATTTATAGAAATGGATTAATTTAAGACGTAAAAACTAGACAGCTAGAAGCCTGAGCCATTTGGCCAAACAGTTTAAATAATATAAGAGTCTGTGTGTTTATTTTATAAGTGGGCTGTTGGACTGCCGGGGTTTGGCGTGAGCTGGAAAGAAAACTCTCCAGCTACAGTCTGTCTTGTCAATTGACACTGAGGTATATAACCCTTTCAGAATAGCTCATTTTCAGTGTATGTGGGATGCATGCAATTAAGACTCTATTTAGCAGATGGATTTCACTGCCCAAGCTGGTCTCAAACTCCTGTCCCCAACAATCCACTCATCTCAGCCTTCCAAGTAGCTGAGGATTTTAGGAGTGTTCCAGTGTACTCAGAACAGTAAGTTCTATGTTAATGTTGATTTTACTATGATTAAAAGTTCTTAAAATGGAGGTCAAGAGTGGTGGCCCATGCCTTTAAGTCTAGCAGTTAGGAGGCAGAGGCAGGCAGCTCTCTATGAGTTTGAGGCCAGCCTGGTCTACAGAGTAAGTTCCAGGACATCCAGGACTATACAGTGAGACCCTGTCTCAAAACAAAACAAAACACTTAAAGATGGGTAATTTTTATGATATGCAAGTTGTATTGCAATTTAGTTATTTGAAAAAAAATAACCTTTTTCCTTTGATCCATGGGCCATTTAAAAGTGTGTTGTTTAATTTCCAAACATTTGAGGTCTTTACAGATATCTTTCTATTTCTTATTTGGGAAGGAGAGTTGCATACCTCTGAAATATGCTGGAGCATTTTCCCAGAAGCAAATTTATATAACAGAACATTTTATAATTTCCAGGGGTTTACAGATCCTCTGAAACTTACCCACTGATTTACCAGACTAACAATTTGTATCTTATAAAAATGCTAAGATTATATGAGGGATACAGGGTGTTCTTGATTGTCACCACAGAGATTTTTCAACATGCCACCACTTGGTATTGCTTAGATGTCTTAGCAAGTGCTCTCAAATGGCACACCTCATAGTAATGATGTGAACAGGATTCATAGCCTTGGTATATGTAATAAATCTGCTATACTAATGGATAACAAGAGAGGCATAATAGTGTTGAAAATGCAAATGTGTTCACTTATACTCAAATGCAGCAAATTTGATTGCATTCATTTTTTCTTTCAAGAAAATGCTCATTTCTCCTTTCTCTCTCTCTCGTCTGTCCTTGGCATGTGTATGTGAAGCGTTCTCTTTCTACCTGCCTTCCTACCATTACTCCTGCAGTTCTTAATTCAGAAGCTGATCTTGTAACTGTGAGACATGAAGAGAAAACAAGATACCACTGACAAATGGCAAAGTCATCTTGCCCCAGGTTACACCACGCTTGTATCCTTCGCAGTCCTAGGCAGCAAGGATAGATTTCCTTTACAAGTTTCCTTGTAAGGATACTATAACCGGTACTATTGTGTGTTTCTCTGTATGTATGCTGTGAGGAAGGTGCTGACACAGCCTTACCATGGCTCACTGCTAACAGCCCTCTCTCCCAGAAATATACTTTCTAACAGTATCATTCTAGATTGCATACATTGGAACAGAGTAGGATTTTAAAACTATACTTGATCACTAATATGTTTTTAAATGATGTTAATTAACATTTTATAGTCTTGGGATTTCTGATTCAAGTGAAAGGCTGACTAGGTAATTCAGACTAACCCTTCCCATGACAACAGCTACAGAGACAAACTACTTTTAAAAGTCTTGTTGGGAACAATGCCACATGTCTGTAATCGTATCACTCAGGAGCCTGAAGCAGGAGGACTGCGAGCATAAAGAGCTGGGAGGCAGTCCAAACTAAGCAGGAGGACTCAACGCAAGCTCTTCTTGACGGTATTAAAGCAAAATGGGAAGGAATAGGGCACTGAAGAATTACAGGATAAACCCAGTATTTCCTGGGTTGGATGTGAAAGATATAGAGACTAATGAAGCTCCACATTTTGGAATACAGGGGGAAATTTAAAATATTTTTATTGAGAAAAATCAGGGAGAAATAAGTAAGTTGAAGACAATACATATTTTAAAAAAAACAAGGGTCAGTATATGCAGTATTACTAATGAAGCATTCATGGAGGCTCACGGCTAGGTGTCATACAGAACATTTATTGTATGATTTGAGAGGTTAAGAAAGGAAACTCACTGAGCCCAGAAGTTCAGGGACATCCTGGGCAGTATAGTGAGATACCAGATCAAACAAAGCTCTTTAAAAACGAAAACAAACAAACAAAAAACCAAAATAAAACTCTAATAACAACAAATTAAGCAAATTACCATAACAACATATTTCTTTCTTCTTTGACTTGAAGGTAGAAGCCAAATGGCACAAACTTAAAGAAACACACGATGTTAGGCTTCAAGTATGACGGTTGAATTAGCAATCGGATAAAAGTAGTCAAATGGCTTAAGACAAACACACACTGAGAGAATTCGATTGCAGGAAGGGGTTCATGATTTTTGTCTGATGCTGGTGCCATATTCCCACTTTGGTTCTGTAACATGGCTTCATCAGCATTTTGCATCTTCATTCTTTACTACTATGTTGGGAGCACAAAGGTCCTTGCACTAGGGAAATCAGGAATGTTAAAACTACAGGGTGTCTTTCCAAAGGAAAAGATATATAACCTGTTTTCCACCTAGAAGGCTGTGAGCAGAGGTATCCAAAAGGGAACATCTTTGCTGTATGTAGGATCAGGCGCTCCCCCAAACTCCCACAACCAGAAGTGGAGGTGGCTAATAGCCCAGATGACCTCTACCCTCTCTGTATGATGGAGACCACACCAGATCCTTCCCCAGATCTTTAAGACAGCACATATAGCCTATCTCTAGAACATATCATAATGGAAGAAGTGATATATACTTTGAGAAGAGTTTCAATGTATTTATGCCTCCTTGTGCACAGGGGATTGTGTTACACCAGGAAATTATTTTTTTCAAAATTGTACTACACTTAAACATGCCTAAAATAAACTGCCCTGTATCAGACTGGAAGTTTGAACCAACACCGGCTACTCATTGTGGTGAACTAGATTTCCTCTTGCCTCACACAGATGGTTACTCTGGGGCTCTGGTGTTTGTAGAGACCCCCCATACCCCTGAACTTGGCATTGTGGATGAGCTGCTTTGGTAAGTCAGGTTTATGAGAGTACTTTCTCTCCAGTGCCTCTGCCTAAGAGAGCCTGCTCCCAAACTGCAGACATCTGGAGCAATCTTACCTAAGATTAAGGCCAGCAGCCACTGTATGAGCAAGCAGCCAAGCAAAGCCACCCGGCTTACAGCTCTTCTGAGCAGCACAGTCTGAGTGCTGAATGCCATGCAGGCTTGTCTGTTACAGTGGTGACTAACGGAAGCTTCGGCACACTTGCACTGAAATTTATTTATTTATTTATTTATTTATTTATTTATTTATCTATTTATTTATTTATTTATTTATTTTTGGTTTTTCAAGACAGGGTTTCTCTGTGTAGCTTTGAGCCTTTCCTGGAACTCACTTGGTAGCCCAGGCTGGCCTTGAACTCACAGAGATCCGCCTGGCTCTGCCTCCCAATTGCTGGGATTAAAGGCGTGTGCCACCACCGCCCGACGCACTGAAATTTAAAACAAAAAAAATTTTTTTTTTTTTTTTTGAGAAGGGGTCATACTTTGTTGCCTAAGCTGTGAGATCAAAGTATATTCTTGCTTCAGCCTCCTGAGCAGCTAGAACTATGAGCACAATAGTATCCAGGAAAGTTTTTGGATTGTTTCTTTCTTTCTGAAACTATTTGTATTAGTCAGGATTCTCTAGAGTCACAGAACTTGTGGAATGAATCTCTCTCTCTCTCTCTCTCTATATATATATATATGTATATGTATACACACACATATATGTATATATGTGTGTGTGTATTCCCATTATATACATTCCAATAAATTACACACACATACACACAAATGGAAAGTCCAAGAACCTAGTAGCTGCTCAGTCCCATGAGGCTGGGTGTTTCAGCTGGTCTTCTGCATATGCTGGAATCCCAAAGAGGGAGGCTCCAATGCCAGCGAAGGAAAGGATGTATTAGCAAGGCAAGGGCAAGTAGAAGAGTGAACAATCCCTTCCTTCTTCCATTGTCCTTATATAGACTTCCAGAAGAAAGTGAGGCTTTCCAGCCTCAAGCTCTGATTGAAGATGTGTGTCATCCAGCCTCAGGACCTGGATCACAAGTGTGCCCTTCATTTCTGGATTGTAGTTCATTCCAGATATAGTCAAGTTGACAATCAAGAATAGCCCACTATTTAATAATGAAAATAATCATTTTTGTCATTATTGTCTGTCAGCAGGACAGCCCTTCTGACCTTTAGATAACCAATCAATCCATCTACTACTGACCTGTCATAGCCTCTAGAAAATCAAGCACTTATAAATCTAGAAAGCCACTCAGAAAGTTAGAAGCAATGGTCTTAAAATAGTTTAGGCTAAAAGCAAGGGTAGCAAAGATGGAAGGCTGTCTGATGATCAAGAGGATCATTAACCCGAAGTGACTGCGTGCTTGCACTATGGCAAAGTGCTTTTGAAATGAGGATCCATGGATATACTTCAACTGCTAATACTAAAACTCTTCCCAGTGATTTCAGATTTCTTTTGCTCTTTTATTTGACTGAATGTGACAGCAGAGATCACTGTCAAATTATACAACATGGAATGGTATCCCTGTAGATGATATTAAATTCTCCATAATCTTTTTAAAGCTATAAATAATAAATAAATAAATAGAAATAAAGAAACTCTTTTTTTTTTTTTTTTTTTTTTTTTTTTGCCTTCCCCAAAACAAGGTTTCTCTGAGTAACCTTGGCTGTCCTGGAACTCACTCTGTAAATCAGGCTGGCCTTGAACTCAGAGATCTGCCTGCCTCTGTCTCTTGAATGCTGGAGTTAAAGGCATGTGTCACACCTGGCTATAAACACTGTCTTTATGCCATCATTATAGTTTCTTTTCCCAAAGTGAATGAATGTCAAATCTCCAAGACACTTAAGAAATTATTCATGAAATAAAGTATATATTTACAAAGCTTTAAAATAAACCCTAGGTTCAGAACTACTGATCTTATACAAAGCTGCTGACCTGACTAAAATGCAGACCTTCTACTAAATGTCAATCTCTTACTGCTTCAATGAGTCTACAACTTAATTACATGTCCACATACTTTTCACAGTTCAAAACATTTGACATTTACAAAAAGAGTCTAGATTTCATGCCTTTAAACTGCCAGGTAATAGTTTCAGTGCTGGCAAATACCCAATAATTCACCTTTTATAAGCAATACTTATCAACAGATATGCTTAAAATTTTCTTAATTACAAAACTTTACAATCTTGAGAGTATAAAAATTCTATAAAAGTTTCCTATCATAACAACACTTAAATTTCTTTTTAATACACAGGGGATAGAGAAAACATTTATTCAAACTTTTTTATAAAGAACAGTGAATTTTATTTTTTCCTATTTCAGAATATACAAACAAATTTCCAGCACATAAACATTAAAGAATTTTCAATAAAACATGATGATATATACACCTAAATGAATGTATAGGTGTGAGTTTTGCTGTTTTCATTTGTTGGTCTTGCAGTGCTGGGAATCAAATCAGGACCTTGGATAAGTTAGACAGACACTCTACTACTGAGCTACATTCTTATTTGTTTGCTTGTTTCTGGATACAGGTTTCTCTGTGTAGCCCTGACTGTCCTGGAACTCTCTATGTAGACCAGGCTGGCCTCAGACTCAGAGATCCACCTGTGTCTGCCTCCCAAGTGCTGAGATTAAAGGAGTGTGCCACTAAGCCAGGCTTTGAGCTATATTCTTTTTTTTTATTTAATTAAAAAAAATTTCTTTCCTTTTACATACCAACCCCTGCTCCCCCTCCCTCCCCTTCTTTTGCTCCCCCCCATCTCTCCCCATCCCCTCCTAATAGAGGGTAAGGCCTCTCTTGGGTAGTCAACACAGGCTGGCACACCAAGTTGGGGCTGGATCTAACCCCTCTCCCCTGCATCAAGGCTGAGTAAGGTATCACACCATAGGGAATGGGCTCTAAAAAGCCAGTTTGTGTACCTGGGATAAGTCCTGGTCCCATTGCCAGGGGATCCACAAACACATCAAGCCATGCAACTTTCACTCACACTCAGAGGGCCTAGTGTGGTCCCATCCAGGCTCCCCAACTGTCAGTCCAGAGTTCATGAGCTCTCACTAGGTTGAGTCAATTATCTCTGTGGTTTTTCTCATCATGTTCCTGACCTCCCCGCTCCTTGCTCCTATAATCCTTCCTCCCTCTCTTCAACTGAACTGCAGGAGCTTGCCAACTGCTTGGCTGTAGGTCTGTGCATCTGCTTCCATCAGTTGCTGGATGTAGGTTCTACGATGACAACTAGGGTAGATACCAATCTCAGTGCAGGGGAAGGTTAGTTCAGGCACCCTCTCCACCATTACTAGAAGTCTTACCTGGGGACAATCTTATGAGTTCCTATGGTTTTCCCTAGCTTCAGATTTCTCCCCATCCCCTTAATGGTACATTCTGTCAAGATATCTCTTTTACTTTTGAGCTATATTCTTAATCTGTGTGTACACATGGGTTTTAAACTCAAAATTCCACTAAGTGAATTAATCATATTTTTACAATTTTTGTCAGTGTAAAAGAATAAAAAGTTTTAAATGAAGACAACCTAAAAAGTACTACTCTCATTTTAAACAAAAAGAATACCCAGGAAGTTGATATTCAGATGATGAACTCTGGAAAGCACATAATAAAGAATGTGAGGGAGATGGTTTGGCTTACAAAGTGCTTGCTGAACCAGCATGAGGACCTGAGTTCAGATACCAGATATCAACACACACAGTCAGACATGGAACCACAGGCTTACACTCTGTGGGAGTTTAATGTAATGGGTCTCCATAATCTCATGGGAGTGGCGCTATTAGGAGATGTGGCTTTGTGGCCTTGTTGGAGGAAGTGTGTCACTGTGGGGGCGGGCTTAGAGGATTCTTGTGCTCAGGATACTGCCAAGTGTCTCAACTGACTTCCTGTTGCCTGCAAGATGTAGGACTCTCAGCTACTCCAGCACCACGTCTGCCTGCACGCTGCCATGTTCCTCATCATAACGGACGGAACCTCTGAAGCTGTAAGCCAGCCCCTTCAATTAAATGCTTCCTTTATATGAGTTGCACTGGTCACGGTGTCTTTTCACAGCAATAAAAACCCTAAGACACACGCCCAGCACCGGAGGATGGGAACAGGAGGACCCTCAGGGTTTGCTGGCCAGCTAATCTTGCCAAATCAGTAAACTCAGGTTCAGTGAGAAAACCTGTCTCACAAATAAGATGGAGTGATTAAGAAAGAACCTGACATCAACCTCTGGCCTCAACCTACATGAAACCAGACTGTGTGTTGCTGTGGAATGCCGTTCTGTAAGGTATGAATATGTGTTGCTCTGATTGGTTGATAAATAAAATGCTGATTGGCCAGTAGCCAGGCAGAAAGTATAGGTGGGATAAGCAGACAAGGAGAATTCTGGGAAGAGGAAGGCTGAGTCAGGAGTCTCCAAGAGGAAGCAAGATGACAAGGCAGAGCTGAGAAAAGGTACCAAGCCACGTAGCTAAACATAAAAAAGAATTATGGGTTAATTTAAGTGTAAGAGCTAGTTAGTAATAAGCTTGAGCTAATTGCCAAGCAGTTATAATTAATATAAGCCTCTGTGTGTTTACTTGGGGGACGTGAGTGGGAGAGATCTGTTCCAACTGCAGGGCCTGGGCAGGACCAGAGAAACTTCCAACTATAGTGTGTACCTGCACCTGCACACACACATGAACAAGGTATACATGTATGCACGTACACACACACACACACACACACACATATACACACACACACTAAACATAAAAGATAAAGGTGTTCATCTCATTGCTTAGATCTCTCATGTGAAAACCCAATGTTACTGGGCCTGGGGCAACGGCTCAGTGTTGAGCAAGCATGAAGACCACAACTCAGATACTCAGAACTATATAAAATCCAGGTATGTGTTGGCTTACCTGTAACCCCTGTAACCCCAAAACTCAAGAGGCTGAGACAGGGCATCTCTGGACCATGGTGTCTAACCAGACTAGCAAAAATGGCAAGCTCCAGGTTCATGGAGACTTTGCCTTGAGATACAAGGGGAGACTGAATAAAGAAGAAACCCAGTGTCAATCTTGGGCCTCACACTGCTTACACATACACATGGGCACCTGTGAACACATACACAAACATGGTTGCCACACACATGTGCAAATCACTTACTATAAAATGAAACTAGTAATATTATCATCTGACTATAATTGAAGCAAAGAAGTAAAAACACTATGATACAGATAAAGTCATTGGTTAAAACACTTGCTGACATTCCACTTTCAGCAATATTAAATGGCAATGCCACTAACTTTTCTCAGGCTGGATTTCTAGACTGCAGTGTTAGACATTAATATTTCCATTTCATATTGGGATTGTTGTGAAATAAATAAGGTAACATACAAATGGCTTGGCACAGCCAAGACTTCACCACAAGTGCATATTGATAGTGGTTATTTTTGTGATTCCCAATTTACTCTTAAAAGTGGATTCTCAGGACTGGTAAGATGGCTCAGCAGATAAAAGAGCTTGCTACATAAGCATGACAATCCACACTTCAGCCCAGGATACACGTATAGGTCAAAGGAGAGAACTGACTGCAAAGTTGTCCTCTGACTACCCCATGCACACATCATGGCACATGTGTGCCTAGACACACATACATGTGCACACACAATAATAATATTAATTACAAAATAGATTTTCTGAGTTGCCAGACATGGTGACACACACCTGTAAACCCTACACTTGGAATGGTCCCATAGACTCATATATTTGAATGTCTAGTCATCAGGGAGCGACATTATTTGAAAGGATTAAAAGGATTAGGACATGTGGCCTTGTTTGAGGAAGTATGTCAAGCCCAGAGTTTCACTCTCTGCCTACAGATCAGGATGTAGTTCTCAGCTACTGCTCCAGCATCTGCCTTCATATCACCATGCTTCCTGCAATGAGGTTAACAGACTAAACCTCTGAAACTGTAAGCAAGCCCCAATGAAATGTTTTCTCTTATAATAGTTGTCTTGGTCATGGTGTGGCGTGGACCACATGTCAACCACTACTGCTTGACAAAGTTCCAACACACTGCGGATCACAATTCTCCAGCACCTTTTTACTTTCACTTTTAGTGACGTTCATTACGTGTGATGGGAATTTTCTTACACTGTTTCTTTTGGGAAAATTCATGCAGGCTTTGATGGATGTACACAATGGCAGTCTCTTTAAACCAAATAATTCTTTGGAAAAAAATCCCTGCTACTATGGAACCACATAGCATGATAAGTCTGCCTACTCCCACACAAGACTCCCATTGTGCTCCCCTGAATACACCAATAATAGAGAAGTTAAAAATTTACTAACTGGTATACCTGGCTCTAAGGAGGAAAAGCACACAATCAAGAGAAACAATGGACCCAGATCCAGAGCCTGAAGCCATTAAGGGCAAATGTTCACCTTATAGGTATAGAATAGTGCCCAGGATTAGTGGTTTACTGGATGAATGGCAAAATCTGGTATGCCCCATAGGAGCAGATTCTGTTAAGAAGTTAGACTGGCTTGCTCCCCCTCTGCCATATACAAAAGCCTACACTGAAGGATTCAGAACGGTATGGAAATATATAATAGGAAAAGGGGAAGATGCCAGGACCATCCCCTTTGGTGCTTATGAGGGAAACAAGCCCGTATTATAGACTAAGGCACAAAGGAACGTAATTAGGAAACAGCGCGATGCTTGTTGTGCTCCACGGTACAAACACGGCATCATGCCCCTCGAGGAATGAAGGTCACTCAGTGTCTGACCTCTCCTGACCACGAAGGCTGGGACTGTGCGCTGAGAGGTATAAGAGGGCACCTGGCAGGGTTACTGAACCTTAGAGGACAATAGGCATTTAGATTCTTCTTTGTGTTTTGGTTTTTTGAGACAGGGTTTCTCTGTGTAGTTTTGGAGCCTGTCCTGGAACTCAGTTTGTAGCCCAGGCTGGCCTCAAACTCACAGAGATCCACCTGCCTCTGCCTCCTGAGTGTTGGGATTAAAGGCGTGCGCCACCACTGCCTGGTGGCATTTAGAGTCTTGCTAAACTTATTGTTTTCTGCTTGTAGAAAAATGCTTTAATTGAGTTGATGGCCAATTTCACCCCAGATCATTAAGTCTGCTTTCAATATTGCTTGTGGTTAAACTATAATGCAATTAGAGAGCATATATGATACAGTCTATTTTCAATAAATGGGCAGCCATCCTGACTTTCCCTCAGATTGTGCCAGTCTCCCTCTTAGCAGACTCCACACCTCCTCCTTGGGACCTGAACCCCGTCAGAGTTGGACTCTGCCAATGGCGCCTCTTCACAGCGCTAGAACAGTGACTAAGACAGATGGTAAGTTTTGCCACACCGGTGACGGTGTCGCCCGTGTGACAAATGCTGATCTGGTGGTCTCACGAGGAAGGGGGGCACGTGTCTCTCGAGGCTAGGCCCCCGGCGGTCCCCTGGCAATCAGCCCAAGCAATGGTTCCTGGGTACATTGTTCCCTAAAGACCAGCCTTCCGTGGACGGTTGGCAAGACTCTTGCTTCTTTCCTCTTTTCTGACAATAACAGCCTCCCTGTGCCTGGACTCCGCAGACGCTTGCTTGACGTACCTGATAACTCCTCAATTGTTATACTGGCACTGCCCCCAATGATTCAAGCCCTTGGGTAGACAACACAAAAAACCCCTACTTCAGTGGGGGGCACTCATGGATGGATTAGAACAGAAAGAGCTAATGATTCAGGCTCCCACAGATTCTAAGGAAGAAAATGTAAAAGTAGAAAGATTGTTAGGTAACCCTCACTCAGCTCATGCAAACTCACAAGAAAGAGAACTTAGGAAAACTGGCAACTCCCACAAGAATGGTTGGAAAGTACATTCAATACCGTATTAATGGGAAATGGTGGACACCCCCTCGTTGGAATCCCAGAAGTAGGAATTACTTAGATCCACTCCCTTTTACAGGGGCTTATGACTATGAAGGGAATCGGTGGGTAAATCATGGGGGAAAAAGAATGTTGTGGAATCAGTTGCCTTTTATGGAAAGGCTGTCTAGAGCAGAAAGGTATGGTGTACATATGATAGGCAGACAAGGTCAGCTATATTGAGGGGTATAGCACCTGTGCTAAAGAGGTGGGCTAAGGCTCTTGGCGAGGACTTTGTAACTGTCTTTAATAAATTACTAGAAATGGATTACCAGTTATTGAGTACGTGGCCTGGCTCTTGGGTTCAGGCCACAGCATGTCTCTGTCTGAAAAGATTAATCATTCTGAAAACCACATTGTGTGACCACAAGAGATTGTGTCTATTGCTTTCTTTTTGTTCCTGGACTTAGTTCCTTGTTAACATTGTATAAAATCTCAGCCTGATGTTCAGTACAATTGCAGCAGTTTCACAGCATACTCTGTGTCTGTCTGTCTGTCATCGCCGAATCCCAATTATCCTGAGCACCTTCACCCCGTTCTCCCTCGGTCTGGTGGTCCTACTGAGACCCAGTCCGACAAAGTTGGCTAAGTTAAGGAACAGAGGTCAGACGAGATGACATAACAAGTCAAGACAAGTGACTGTGTTTCAAAAATCCAAGAAAAAAAAGAGTAAAAAAGGTGGATTCTCTGGTAAAAATGGATTTAAAGACTCATCCTTATAGACATATAGGCTTCTATTATACATACATTTGATAATAACAGCAAAGTCTTAGGGGTAAACATGTATGTACTGATAATTTATGATTATAAAAATGTAAATTATTGTGTATATATCAGTGTGTGTTGTGTATGTACTTGACTGTATTTGGGCTTGAATGTGTGTGGGTGTATGTGTATGTGTGCAAATATGGAGGCCAGATGTTGACAGCAAATTTCTTCCTTGATCACTCTCTGTGCCTACCCCCCACTTGAATAGTTGAATCTAGAGCTCACCAACTCAACTAGTCTAGCTAGCCAACCTGCTCCGGGATCCTTTGTCTCTTCCTCCTGCAGGCCACCATGTCTACATGACACTTAGGTGGGTGCTGGAGACAGAACCCCAGCCCTGATGCTTGCATGGCATATACTTTACCTACTAAACCACACCCATGCTCTTGTAACTATTTGTTGTACTCTGCGATACCACAGTAACAACCAGTGTGTAAACCCTTTTTATTAGAATTTTCCTGATATAGATTAAAGCAGTAATTCCATGCATTAAAGTGTTTTGGTAGCCAAGAAAGTTGCAGTACTTAGAGAATTACACCTAGATTCTGGAAAGCTACTTGCTGTCATTTCAGGGTGTGTTCTGAAACCATACTGTCTGAATTTATGCTCTTTAAATTTAAATTTCTAGTTTGTTTTTATTTCACTGCTTCAACATTTCATCAATGAATTCAGTGCTATCACTTCTCAGCCTTGTAGATTACAGCTTTACATTTTCAACTATAAAAAGAATCCATCATTTAATAATTTTGCTTTTATCTCAAATCTCCTATCCATATTTCCATTTATACTCAGAGTAGATTATTCTACTTAAAAAAATGTTTCCAACTTTCATTCAACCAAAAACTTTGTATTTGGCTCTTTTCCTCTGAATGCTTCAGTGAAACTATTCTAGAAGAGTGTGAGAGAACTGCAGTGAACATGTGAAATGACACAATACACCGGTATGGTGCTGACTGTCACACGCAACCAGGAGGAACACACCTGTAACTTTCACACACATACAGGGGCATGCATGCATATGTGCCCTTGAGGGTATGCACACATACACAAATAAATCAATAAGTATAATTTCAAAGTAAAAAAGGAAATGTGTCCAAATTTAAAAATAGGATAGCAGAAAGAGTGTTATTTACTGGCAAGAAATAGTAACTAATGCAAAATGTTACTTTAGGTTTTAGTAATATGTTTTAAAATAAATGATGTTCTTTGTAATTTTATTTAATGATTAGTCAATAAAATGAAGAGTGAAAAGTAAAATTGTGGTGATATATTGTCTACCCCAATAAAGCTTACCTGGGGATCAGAGAACAGAGCCAGCCACTAAATTAGACACAGAGGTCAGGCAGTGGTGGCACACACCTTTAATCATATCACTTGGGAGGCAGATATCCATCTGATTTTTGTGAGTTCAAGGCCACACTGGGCTACATGAGAGAAACAGAACCAGGCAGTGGTGGCACATTCCTTTAATTCCAGGAAGTAATATAGCGGGACACAGAAAGGTACATAAGGCATGAGGAAACAGGAACTCTCTCTCTTGAGGCTGAGGATATCGTAGAGGTAAGCTAGTGGCTGGCTGTTCTGCTTCTCTGATCTTTGAGCTTTCACCCCAATATCTGGTTCTGGGTTTTTTATTATAAGACCTTTTAAGGTTTGTGTTACATCTGGTGCCCAACGTTTGTGGCACAAATTCACGAAAAAGCCGCTTGACTGTGGCCTTGCAGGTCCCAGCTCAATCCTGACCTGCACGGGGCCAGAGTCTCCATCCCACATGGGCCGAGTCTCTAACCAGCTGGACCCAGATGGCTGGATCTTTCACTTCTTTGTAGATGAATTTCTAAATGGTCTTATTAAATAAAAAGCACAGAGCCAAATATAGGGGTAAAAGCCTTACAGAGATCAGGAAATAAGGAAAGCCACCAGCCAACCTTACCTCACCCAACTCTGTAGCTTCCAAATGTGAGTTACTTCCTTTCTACCCACATCGATATGCCTTGCTGTTCTGCCATCTGATTTGTTCTCTGTGTAGCTACATCACTTCCTCTTCCTACCCAGCTCTGTCACTTTCTATCTGTCTGTACAGACCTCCAGACCTTCATGGTTAACTGGTGTTGGAATTAAGGTGTGTGCCACCACACCTGGCTCTGTTTCCAGTGTGGCTTTGAACACACAGAGATCCTGCCTGCTAAGTGACAGGATTAAGGGAGTGTACTACCACTGCCTGACTTCTTTGTTTACTGTAACAGCTGGACTTTTTCCTCTGATCTCCAGGCAAGCTTTATTTACTAAAGCACAAATAAAATATCACACTTCTCCTTGTTTGTTTAATAAAAAATTAAATAAAAAAATAAAAAAGTTTTAACTAATATAAGAAAAACTATATACAATAAATAAATAACTATATACAATATATACAAGCAATAAATACATCAACAATGTCTAGTCCATTTCCATTTGACAAATTCAGAGAAAATATTCCATTATCTATCCTATTTTGATAATTGGGACACAGGAAAACTTCCAGCTACATTTGGCGTACCAATATGGGACTCTTGAATTTCCACAAGAATTTCCATTTCAAAAAGGTCTTCTAAACACACAACAATGGAGCCAAATACAGCCTTCTACTTCATGTCTCACGCAGGCTGAGATATAGAGATGCCAAGGTACAGAGACGCCATGGTATGTGGACTTGAGCTCAGTATGGCGGGTTCATGGCATAGGGGCTTGAGTGCAGCATGGCAGATTCCTGGCATGCCGTACACAGTGGCATCTGCAAGCCATGCAGCATGGTGCATGGTGGATATAGTTTTTGCTAATACAGACAACAACAACAACAACAACAACAAAGGGTTTCTGGGCTACACACTGCTTTAATGGAGGTATAGACCCACTGCTTCCGAGAGTTGGTTGTATGCATGTCTCTCAGAGGTGGAGGTAAATGTACCACCACCATGTTGAAAAGCTGAGGGGGACGGAGTCAACAGCCAAGGCTGCCGCTTCTGTTCTAACCACTCTGCAGTTTAAAACAATAGATTCACAATAAAACAGATTCAGACGAAATAAACCTCTAAACGGTTTACAATGTGTAAAAAAAGTATACATAGGCTTGGAAGAGAGAGGAAAAGGAATATAGACAGTTATATAAAGAAATAGAAAGTTTTAAAAAATGAAGTCTTTAAAGAGAAAGTAAAAGTAATATAAAAATAAGCCACATAAAGATGGAAATCACACTGAGAGTCTGGATTATAATGTCTTTGGGATTTTTAACTGCAGAGAGATATTTAATTATAAAGGCTGATGAGTTAAACCAATATGTATATTTTAAAGATATCTTGACTTCAAAATTTGGATCTAAGGATATGTTGCTTTTGGAAAGGAGGCTCTGATTTTGTTTCCACAGGAAGCAAGAGGCTATGGATTTGTTCTAGGTTAAGATGGATCAGATTGGATCAAGCCAGACCTCCTGAACGTTAACAGATGGCACCTATCAACAAAGGTTATAGCCAGTCTTCCCAGGACTTGACCATTATCTCGAATTTTCTCAGGATCCCCATAAGACTACCAGCGCCCCCTATCAGCAGGAAGTAGCCAAGAACACTATGCCCACATCCCCAAAAAATGGATTATGGATGTTTGTCTTTGTTTAGGTTGTTGGTTACAAATTGTTACTGGTCATAGTAAATATCCTTCTAAAGAGAAAAGGGGGATAGAATATAGATACAATAGGAAGAAAGGGTAGATTGTTGAATCTACTTTTAAAGAGCAACAACTTGTTTGAAATGTTTTACATTGCTATGGATTTTAGTTTATTGATACAAAATTAAAGTTAATTTTGTTATACTGTACGTATATTTCTACTCTTGTTTAAGGTAAGTTTGTGTAGTTTATTTGAAATTGCAATGGATAATTAAGAAATATAGATTAATAATTAGTCTTCTATGATAATCAAACTTATAGTCATGTTAGTTAAGTTTTTTAGGTATACATAGATATATTTCAAACACGTCAAAGACCTGCAGAATATGACATTTAAAATGTTTAAAAAACTTAGACTTTTTGGACAGTGAGGTACGTCTGCTCTTGGCAGCACTGATTTACTTCAAAGAGAAAAATGGGCATTGAAAATACCCTACATGGAGTTTATGTTCCTCTTGGCACAAAATGGCCATTTGGGCAAGAAAATGCTCTTGCATGGACTGCTTGACAGGATGTTATATAAACTAGACATGCCAGACCCATAGGAAGGTGACCACTGAACTTTGCAAGGTGAGATGATCCTTCAGGTTCCTGCTTCACAGAAGAAACTGCCAGACATTCTACAGGACACAGGAAAAAGTGACTGAGAGACTCTAGGCCTACAGGCTAAAGATGGATGCCCCAACATTTCAGAGGAACTTTGGGTGACTGTCTAGGCAGCCAGCTATCTCTGTCAATCTAGATTTTTGGAAGTTGCTTACAATGCTCTTCCTGTTTACTTAAGTAATATTACATCCTTCTGTGGTCTTTGATGTAGTTGAAGACTAGACAGTTATAATTATGATTTTGTTTGGTTATGATAAAAGATAAATTAGATATGAAACCTTAGACTCACAAACATAGGATAGATAGAATATTTTATTTTATTTTGCCAAATACAAAGAGACTAGACATTGTAACTGTAATTCTTGCTTGATAACTATTCTATTATAGGTAATTTTACTATGTTAAAATTAAAACCTTCCTTTATGATTAAACAGAAAAGGGGAAGCACTGTGGGATGTTGTTCTGTATGTTGTGAATATGTGTTGCTCTGATTGGTTGATAAGTAAAATACTGATTGGCCAGTAGCCAGGCAGGAAGTATAGGTGTGATAAGCAGACAACAAGAATTCTGGGAAGAGGAAGGCTGAGTCGGGAGTCACCAGCCAGACACAGAGGAAGCAAGATGAAAAGACAGAACTGAGAAAAGGTACCAAGCCACAAGGCTAAACATAAATAATTATGGGTTAATTTAAGTGTAAGAGCTAGTCAGCAATAAGCTGGAGCTAATGCCCGAGTAGTTATAATTAATATAAGCCTCTGTGTGTTAATTTGAGTCTGAGTGGCTGTGGACTGGGCAGGACACAGGAAAACTTCCAACTACACTTCTTCTCTCCTGGTGGGTTGTGAGATCTCTCGGGATTCCCATTTAGGGCTGCTACCATACTAGGTAGCTGTCTTGAAACCTGCTTAGGTGTCTACTGTTCTACGCAGTCGGCAGAGTTGGTGAGTCAATTAAGATTTTTTAAAAGGAGAAATTAGTTAAAAGAGAATTTTTTCACACATTAAAAAATGGGAAACATTTTTACAATGGAGGGTGTTTGGTCTCTATTTGATAGTAAAATTGACAGTCGGAAAATGGAAGAACTAAGTGAGAGGATAATTAATGTTGATGAGATAGATGTAATGTCAATTATAAATATTATTTGTTTGATTATTTCTGTTTTATCATTAAAAAAGCTGGTTAATGTGAGCGCCAAGATAAACATTTTAGAAAAACTTGTTAAAAAAGATCATAGAGATATTCAGACCCAGAAGAAGAATTTAAAGATGAACCAAATCAGCACTGCATTATAAGGTTATAGAGAAACACCCTAAGGCTTTCAAACAGCCAACCTTAATCTATCCATCAACTTTACAGGATAGATTGTATCCTGCCAAATGCTCAAGGTTGTGTACCAGCTGATTCAACTCCTGTGCAAATGTTAGATTTGAGGAGATTCAAAGAAGGTATAGTGTCACATGGTATACATTCTCCTTTCGTGAAGCAGATATTAAACTTGTGGTCAACTTTTAATAGAATTATGCCTCAAGATTGGTAAGATTTGGTTACAGTGGTCTTACAGGCTGGTCCACAGTTACAATGGAGGACCTGGTGGAAAGATGAGGCTAAAACCACTGAACAATGAAGTAGGACTAGAGGTATGGAAATTTCCCAAGATCAAGTTCTTGGAGAAGGTGATTATGCTGATATGCAAAGACAATCTTTATACAATGTCCATACCCTAGTTTTATGCTACATGGCAGCCTTGGGACAGAACTGAAGAAGTAGGAAAGAAAATTGAGTCATTTACAAAAGTTATACAGGACCCCAAAGAAAACTTCACAGATTTCTTACAAAGGCTGTGTTCAAGAGTAAAAAGAATGATACCAAATTCAGAAGCTAGACAGATAATAATTGAATCTCTGGCTTTTGAAAATGCCAAAGCAGCATGCAAAAGGGCAATCAGGCCATCAAAGGCAAGATCAGCACCCTTGGAGGAATGGATCAAAGATACAATGAATATTGAATCTCATGACCATGATGACACCTGGATAGGAGAGGTGGTTTCCAGAGGTCTAAAGAAAAATAGTGATGCCAGCTGTTTCAATTGTGGTACACAAGGTCACCTAAAAAGGGACTGTAAACAAAGTGTTCCTAGAAACAATGTTTTTTCAAGGAACAATGGAAACAGAATGTCCCTCCCTTCTGGATTATGCAGAAGGTGTAGTAAAGGCAAACATTGGACTAATGAATGTAGATCAACAAGAGACAGACAAGGCAATCCTTTGCCTTTGCCATCAGAAAAACCCCTGAGGGACCTCTTGTAGGCCCCTATGTCAAATTCAGTTCAGTCCTTTCCTGTCATTGTGGAAGAAACATCTTCTCAGAACAATTAAAGAACCTAATTCCTATTGTAAAAAACCATACTGCTCTGGATGATAGAACAGCTTTACAAAATAAAACAAAAATTTAAGGGGAAACTATAAATAAAAATTGATAAATATTAGATAAAAATTTGGAACCTTCCCAAAGTTAGGGTTGGGTAAGGTTTTTGTTTTTGTCTTGAAAATGAAGGCTAAGGAATCTGAAGAACAATGGACAAATGAGGCATCTGAAGAAAAAGGACAAATCATCCAGAAAAATATCCCAAGAAAAATAGTAAACTGGTCTACTGGTATATCACATATCGAAGAGGATAAAATCTGGTAAGTCTTCCTAAATGTTCGTTTCTACTGTTCTACAGACATATAATGCAAATGGTCTTTATGTAGTCCCAGTTCAATGAAAAATTAAAGCATGGCTCTCTTCTTCTTTAAACCCAAGCACGCTTGTTAAAAGAAAATGCAAAATCTCTGTCTCATGTCAGAAGAGCCATCTGATATGAGACAGAAGAAAATCAAAATTAAGGGACTATTCTGTTGCCACTAATCCCATAATTCTTTGGTTTTATTTTGACTCTTTAAAACTTTTCTTAAGGTATGAATTTTATATCAAAATTTGTAAGATTTATATATATATATATATTTTAAACTTTTGTAATGATATTAATGGTCATATAGAGTACTAACTAATTTTAGAAAAAAGGCTTCATCTAGATTCCTGTATAGGACTTTGGGTATGAGTCTCTATCAGTTTTCTGCAGGGAACCATGACCAAGCCTAACAGCGACTTTGAAGTCTCCAGAAGGATGATGGGGCCCCACAATGATGATTCCATCAGGATGATAATAATATCACAAAGATGACAAACACCACTCAAAGATCGGTTTTGGACTACAAACTGCTCAGGACAGTTTTGAGATGGCTGCTGAGATGATCCAGCCTCACAGACTACTCGAGCAATGGCAAGACAAGCCCTGCACTTCCCCATTATACAGAGACTGGACAACAAACGATACAGCTGCCTTTCCCAGGACTTGATAATTAACCCAAATTTTTTCTTTTCAGCATCCCCTAAAGATGCCATCACCCCCAGACAGCAGAAAGTAATTTTAAGAAAATGACATCCACATTCTCAAGATGGGTGATTTTTGGTTGTTCAATGGTTATGGATCATTGTCATTGTTTAGGATGGTTGGTTACAAGTTGTTAATTGATAATGGTCAGGAAAAAAAGCTAAACAAGAAGATTAGATTCGGGGTTCTTGTTTAAAAAGGAAAGAAAAAGAAAAAAGAGGATATAGATAAAAGGTAGATTATTGAATCTACTCTGAAAAGAGAAAGGGGAGGACGTAGATATGAGATAAAAAGTAGATTATTGAATCTACTTGTAAAAGGCAATTACTACTTTTAAATATTTTACATTGGATTGGAATTTTGTATATTGTATACAAATTATGTATACTGATACAAATTTGAGATTGATTTTGTTAGAAAAAACTGTACATATATTTTTAATCTTGTTCAAGGTATTATACCTATAAAGTTCATTTAACAGTGTAATGCAAATTGCTAGTCCTTGAAAGTTACTATTACTAACTAATTAGGATAGAAGAAATGCAATTTAATGGTCATTATAATCAAACTTGTAGTCATATTAGGTATGTTTTCAAGGTTAAACAGAAATTTCTTTTAGATAGGTCATCTTCAAACACTTCAGAGATCCATAAAATAGGGCATTTAAGATGTTTTAATAACATAGATTCTTATTTTTTTTCTGACTATGAGACATGTCTACTCCTGGCAGCACCAATCTACTTCAAAGAAGATGATGGGTATTGAAGAAAACTCCATATGGAGTTTACTTTCTTTGTGGCACAACTTAGCCACTGGGCAAGAAAGTGCCCTTACATCGACTGCTGACAGTACACTGTCCAAAATGGACAAGGAGGATACAAAAGAAAGGACTGCTGATCCTTGCCAAGACAAGGTAGGAAGGCCTTTAGAAAATCCTGCTTTAGAGATGAATCTGTCAGATATGCTAGGCCTGTAGGCTGAAGATAGATGCCCCAATGTGGCAGAGGAACCTCGCGTCCAGGCAGCCAGCTGTTTCTGTCATTTCTCATATCTTTTAGAAGTTGCTTGTTTGCTCTTTCTGCTTACTCAGTTAATATTATTTTCTTCTCAGGTCTCTGAGGGAGTTGAAGATTAGATAGTTATAGTTATAGATTTCCTTGTTAACAAATTCAGAAAAGAAACTCACTAAAGAGGTGTAAAGTGTATAAGTTTGAAAGACATCAAAAGATAGTTTTGAGTTGGTAATGAAAATTAGGATAGAAGGTGAATTAGATACAATCCTTTGGATTCACAAAGATAGGATAGATAATGGAGTATTTTTTCTGAATTTGTCAAATGCAAATGGACTAGAAAGTGCTGAAGTATTTATTGCCTGTATATATAGTATATACTTATTGCATATAGTTTTTCTTATATTAGTTATTACCATCTTTTATTATGTTAGACAAAAAAGGGAAAATGTGGTGATACATAGTGTATCTCAATACAGCTTACCTGGGGATTAGAGAACAGAGCCAGCCACTAAATTAGATATAGAGGTAAGACAGTGGTGGCACATACCATTAATCCTATGACTCCACAGGCAGAGATCTGTCTAGATCTCTGTGAGTTCAAGGCCACACTGGGACTCTCTCTCTTGAGGCTGAGGATTTCATAGAGGTAAGCTAGTGGCTGGCTGTTCTGCTTCTCTGATCTTTAAGCTTTCATCCCAATATTTGGCTCTGAGTTTTTTATTATAAGACCTTCTATGACTTGGTTACATAAAATTATTTCAGACAGAGAAAGAATTCTATTAAAAACAGAAAGGATGACTTTTTATTAGTCTTCACCATTGGTTAGGGAGGACCAAGAGATTTCAGACCACAGATTGTCATCAATAGCACATAATCTATCATTAGTTAACAGTTTCCATTTTCAAAACCCACCTCTCAACCTACCCTCACCAAAAATAAAGTATTTTCTATGCAGGCCTGCTCTGTCTTATAACATTTAGCCTCTGCTAGGGCCATCTCATAGAGATTTCTTTACTGGCATTTAAGTAGCTAAACTAAATTCTACTGGACACAACATCAAATTTTATTTATGGTAATAAACCATGTTTGTGTGTGTGCTTTAAGCTATGAACATCTACAAGTAAGAAAAATTATTCATCTCTGCCTACCAATAGCTCCCATGTCTCTGTATGGCTCCTTTTCAATGAACAAAGTTTGCAAAAAAAAAAAAAAAAAAAAAAAAAGATGCCTCTAAATTATGTCAAAATTATAAGATGAATGGAAAATTACACCATATTAGCAAACACTATTTGGAACTGAAAGTAGGAAGCTTCATAATATAATTACCATTGTAGGTCAGTCCACGTAAATTACTTAGCATGCTGCTCTAAAAATTATTACAAAACCAATGAAAACAACTCAGATATGGATTATTTAATTGTTATAATGTTAATTATAGTCACTCAAGGAGTGTATAACTAGGAATTTTTAACCAAATCATTAAAATTTATAAATAAAGGAATACCACTTACAAGCTGCTCTGATTTCACACCATATAACTGGATGGTCTTTGCCACATTTTTTGATACAGCTAATGTGAGGTTTGCATCAACAGCAGCTACATTGAGTTCACTAGAGAAAACAAAAGCAGATTTCAATTATTAGCAACATAATTCATCAACAAAGCAATGAGCATCATATAGCCTGAAGCCCAATAAGGAACATGCTGAATCTTCATACAGATTTTGCTGATTGCTTCCAGGAATTGGTTACAATATTTCATTTTTCTCCCTAAATTCAGAATTAGGAAAAAGGGCTTTGAGATGGCTTTGTTAATGATCAGTTTCACATTAATAAAAGCCAGCCACGTGTGGGTTCAGTCTGTGACTAGGGGGTAACTGTGTAGAGATTTAAGGGAGTACTCTTGCTACCACTGAGAAGTGCAATTAGCAGCACTCAAGTCACAAGCATCTGCAAGGGAGTGACAGCTCTTGAATGGAAATGACGACCTTGGAGGGACATGGGCTAAAGAGATAACTTACATATGACACATACGGCACTTGTGTTCAGCATAAACTATGCCAGTTAATTCTGCCTTATAAAGAATAACTTTAAATATATGGATAGCATAAGACTATAATTTTAATATTCAAAATTTTACATTCTTAAGTATTTCTCTGTCATGTTCATTGTCAACTTTAACAGTGAACTGATAGGACATTTGATTTGACTGTAGAAAGAAAGAGGACATTTTTCCAAAAACCATGGAAAGAATACCAAGAGTTAAAAATCTCATGAAAACCATGAAAGAAATGCATTATCTCTGAAGTGGATGAAGTTTTGGCACTTGCCAGATTAACTTTTTAAAGAAACTAAAGAAACCATAAGGCCCTGGCTGGCTTTAAGTACTTGGGAGGCAGAGGCAAGAGAATCTCTCTGAGTTGGAGGTCTGTTTGTTCTATATAAAGAATTCTAGGACAGCCAGGGCTACAAAGAGACCCTGTCTCAAAAAACCAAAATAAATAAATAAATAAATAAATAAATAAATAAATAAATAAATAAATAAATAATAAATAAATATAAAAAAATAAATAACAAAAAAGAAACCGAAAGAGTTTGAAACAACAATAGTATTTGATACATAAAACAAAATGCCCTTTCACGTAGTACTGAAACTCTTCCTGTTTACATTCTATTAAACACTAGCATAGCACCCTTCTTCAAACCCCAGATGATGTTTGACTATAGCACTGTCATCCCTGATGATCAACCTCCCTAGCATTTACAGAACTAGATAACAGAGACTAAGTTGAATATAACACCTTGCCCACCACAAGCACACTAAGAAGGTAAACGCTGCTAACGTGAGAAGCATAGTCAAGACTTCATCAGGTCAAAGTACATCGTAAGAGGTGTAGGGCAGTTGAAGCACTGTACAGGTACATTCACGGCTGCAGATATGCACGTACGTATTACATCTGTAAAGTGCCATCTTCAAATTTGTAGACTGAAAGAACTTAAGCAATTCTACCTCATGGTTCTATATTGCCCAGCCACTCACTATTTTTATTCTTCAAATGTCAATCATGAAAGTACAGACTGACTGTATGACAACCTGCCAACTCTGTCAGGGGCTGGAGTTCTAATATGATTGGAATACCTCTGAAGCCACAGTGAACTGCGTTTGTCTGCAAGTACTCAAGAAGTACCTCTGTTGGATACCTGCTGTGGGATGTCTTTCTGTATGCTGTGAATATGTATTGCTCTCATTGGCTAATAAATAAAGCTGCATTGGCCTATGGCAGGGCAGGATGGAGCCAGGCGGGAAAATCCAAGGGACATAGTGGGAGAGAAAGGCAGAGTGGGAGACACCTAGCTGCCACCCAAAGAGCAGCAAGATGCCAGCAGATCAGTAATGCCATGGCCACATAGCTAAACATAGATGAATAGAAATGTGTTAATTTAAGATGAAAGAGCTAGCTAGCAAGGAGCCGGCCATAGGCCATACAGTTTATAAATAATATTAAGCCTCTGAGTGATTATTTTATAATAATAAATATAAGGACCACAGGGCTGGGCGGGACCGGAAACACATACTGCTGCATATACCTTCCCTAGTTCACTTGGAAAACTTAAAGTAGTGAACCTAAGTATGTTGTGGAATATTAGTTTAACTATGTAAAGATGTGTTGCATTTATCTTGCCTGCCTAAGGCACCTGATTGGTGAATGGACAATACCTAGCCAGTAGAGACACAGGCAGGGCTAGCTAGCCAAGCAGTTGAAAGCCAGCCAGACAATGAGTAGAACATATAGAATGAAAGAAAGGTACAAAGCCCCGGGGCAAAATGTAGATGAAAAGAAACAGGTTAAATTAAGATATAAGAGCTAGTGGGACAAGCATAAGAAAAGGCTGAGCATTCATAATTAATAATGAGTCTCCATGTCATGATGTGGGAGCTGGTTAGTGGTCCAAAAGACAGCCTGTTACACAAGTAGGCTAATCAGAATTATTAATACTGCTTCTTTCATGAAGTGCCTTCTACATTTCTGGGTTAAAATCTCTATATATGTGTGAGTTTTTCAGTTTGTATGATTATTTCATATTTGTTTTCCCATGTAACACTAGGAAGTTAGTAGAGTATGAAGAGCTAGATTTAATTTCATCTTGCTAAGATGCAAAGTAATTATAACAGATCATTTTTCTTTCCTTTTTTTCTTTTTCTTTTTTTTGGTGGTGGTTTTTCAAGACAGAGTTTCTCTGTGTAGCTTTGGAACCTGTCTTGGAACTTGCCTTGTAGACCAGTCTGGCCTAGAACTCACAGTGATCCACCTGCCTCTGCCTCCTGAGTGCTGGGATTAAAAGCATTCATCACCAATGCCTGGCCATAATAGGTGATTTCTGCACTCTACACACTGTATCTACATTTAAATGGCTTTATTAATTGGATTCTCAAGCACTATGTGAATGCTCATTCACTACAAAACTCAACTTAATTGAAAGCCTCACTACTTGAACAATCTGAGGTAAATTAAAGTGTACTGCCACTGGCAGACAGGGCAGGCAGTCTGGCATGCTATTTCACAAGACATACATACCTTGCTATAGTTTTAATGATGCCGTCAAGCTCATCAGAGGAAGGAGGATTACGCCCACCAGGGGGAAAAACCAAGTTGATGGGATCAAAGAGTCTCGATAGGGATTTTGAGAGATAAGCAGCCTCATAGGGCTGCAGTGAATCTTTCAAAGCTTTTTCTGGACTGTGAAAATAAAATATTTAAAAAGGTAAGTAATAGTTATAAACTGTAGTTATAAATACATTTTAAAATATATCTCCAATGAATGTAACCACTAACAAGAATTTGTTTTAAAAGCACTTTTAGAAACATGTTTCATAAATGAACATCTATTAAGGATTATATAAGCATTTTAAGTGTAAATCTTAGCTATGTAGTATAGCATGTATTTACTGGATTGGCTATCCCCTGAAGCTAAAAGAATACTGCAGGAGCCTATTAATTCTATGCTATTTATAGACTATCGAGCATACCCAAGAGAGGCAGCCAGCAGATTCCTCTCATGTTAGCTCAACCCTTTTTATTCACAGCTGCTATCTCTCACAAAGCCTACAAACTTGGGGGAAGGACACAGAGGTCAGCCTTCAACAGATGTCCATTCTTGGGAAACTAGCAAGAAAGAAGGCAAAAAGAAGAAATCCTCATGGAGTCCTATAATTGCACAAAGGCTCTTGAGTGGAGTTCTCATTTGTCTTACTCTTCACAAAACAAAACTTCTGCTTCCCAAACCCTTTTATTCTTCACTGGCCCAGCAGATCCTGCAGGACCCCATTTAACAGTCCAAGACTGGGTCTTACAGTGTCCTTTTAATGACCAGCAAGTGCCTTTCACCATCATTAAACTGCTTTACCCCATGATGAACTGCCTGTTTTTTCACATCCTCTGGTTACCATCCCTTCACCAACCTTTCCACTCTCTTATTCCTCAGACAGCAAACTTCCCTTTGTCTTACACATCAACCCTGACAACAGCTGACCTTCTCTCTGTATACAGGCAATGGTCTCTCTCTTTCTCACCCTTCTTGTCTAACCCACCAGCCTACAGGTAGACTGCTCTTGGCTCCTAAAGCAAAATTCCAGAGTTATCTCTTGCTTTGTTATCATTCAATAAGTAGTTCACTCAACATGCACCAGGCACTTTGATAAGTGTTGAGAAGATAAAAAAATAAATAGTACTTTACAGACCAGAGAAAAGGGGGCAGGTGAAGTTCAAGCATAAAGGGGACTTTCTATATGTTCCACCCTTTCCTATCTCTTCTCTTCCCACTAATATCACTAAGTCTTTATAATCTGCCAAGTATTTCATGGACATGGAAATTTGGCAACGTGCTTGGTGAAAAAATAGTACACTGGCCATGTAAAGTTCACAAGCTAACAAAAGATACATAAAAAGTCAAACAACAGGCTGGACAGGTAGCGTGGAGTGGTTAAGAGCACCGACTGCTCTTCCAGAGGATCTGGGTTCAACTCTCAGCACCCACATGGCAGCTCACACTCTTCTGTAGCTCTAGTTTCAAGGGATCCAACACCCTCTGCTGGCCTCCACTGAGTACTGGTCATACAAACGGCACATATACAAACAAGCAGACTATCCATACACTTTTTAAAAGTGAGTCATGAGCTCCATACAGAAGGACATAGTAAGTGCTACAAGAAACAACGTGGAATATCAGGGAGAAAGCAAATGTCATTAACCATATCTACACTGCTTCATATCAAGAGGTCTGAAGCCCAACCCACAGTTCCACCACTTAGCTGTTCAGTCTCACCGACTAAAACCACGGACTATAACTTTCTCAACTGGGCTTGTTCTAGTTTGTTTCATTTGCAATTTGATATGTCTTCCATAATTTCCCCATTATTTTGATCTAAGAAGATTTAGCTTATTTATTTTAAAATAACAAAGGTTTTCAGAAAAATATAATGTACCTCTTTGTTTTCCACTAAAGAGCTTTATTAAAATAAATTTATATATTATGCAATTTTATTTCTTAAAGTCTATGGTTCAATAGTTTTATATTTAAGATCCCTGCAATCATCAGTCAGCCATCAATTCATGGCTCCGTGTTTAAGAGCATTGGTTGTTCTTGGAGAGGACCTGAGTTGATTTCCCAGCACCTACATGTTGGTTCATAAACATCTGTAACTCCAGTTTCAGGGGAGTCAACATCTTCTGATTTCCGTAGCCATGTGGTACACACACATACATGCAGGTATTCATACACATAAAACAAATAAACTTAAAGAGATAGAAAAAGAAGCTGTCGTGGTGGCACATACTTTTAATCCCAGCACTCAAAGGCAGAGAATCTGAGTTTGAATCCAGTCTGATCTACAGAGAGTTCCAGGACAGGCAGGGCCACACAGAAACTCTGTCTCTAAGCCACCCCCCAAAAACCTTGTCCATCACCTCCCTCAACCAACATACATATGTACTTCATGCCCACTTGCATGACTACTCAGCTACACTTTGTTCCTCAGATACCATCATTCTAGATTTTCTTATGAATGGGGTGTATGCTCTACCATTGGTTTCTTTCATTTAGCATGTTGTAAAGTTTTCAGAGTTTACCCGTGTTCTCAATTTTTCACTAGCACATTTATTAGTGCGTCATTTCCTTTTATGAGTAAACAATGAATATTTAGGCTACATCCATCTTCTAGCTCACAGAATTTGGATACAAATTTTTATGTGAACATGTTTATATTTCTCCTGGTTACAGACCTAGGGGTGAAAATATGTTATGTTCAATAGTTTGAGGAAATGCCAAACTACTTTTCTTCTTCTTTCTTCTTCTCTTTAACTTTTTAAGACTTATTTATTTTATGTATATGGTGCTCTTTCTGCATGTATAACTGCATGCCAGAAGAGGGCATCAGATCACATTATAGATAGCTCTGAGCCACTATGTGGCTGCTGGGAATTGAACTCCAGACCTCTGGAAAAACAGCCAGTGCTTTTAACCTCTGAGCCATCTCTTCAGCTCCCCAAACTACTTTTCAAAGTCCTATGTCATTTCAGATTTCCACCAGAAGCATAAATGGCTGGTTTCTCTACATACTTGCTAATATGTTCTGCTACCTCTCTCTGATTATAAGCATCCCAGTGGGCATGAAATAATTGTCTTTTAGGTTTGGCTTATTTGCCTTTTCTTACTTGATGTTTAATCTCTTTTTATGTATTTATAGGCCATCTATGTTCTTTGGAGATATGGCAATTTTGATCCTTTGTCCATTTTAAATTAGATAATGTATTTTCATTATTGAATTGAAAATATTCTTTATATAGTCTAGATACAAGCCAGCTGTCAGATATATGTACAAATATTTTATACTATTGGTGATCTTGATGCACTCAGGGTTTTACTTTTGAGGCAGTCATATATATGTATACACACACATATACATATATATTCTTTCACACTTTGACTTTCAGCATCATATCTAAGAATCTTTTACCATATCTTAAGTCATGAAGATATGCCCTTATGTTCTCCTGTAATAGCATATTTATACTATATGTTAAAAATTTTTAAGGATTTATTTTGTGTATGAGTGTTTTGTTTGCATGTATCTGTGTATGTATATATAGGCATATGTATATATGTATCTTGTGTATGTATATATAAACACACACATATGTGTATATATGTATATTCCATGTGTATGGCTGGTACCCACAGACTTCAGAAGAAGGCATTAGATCCCCTGGAACTGGAGCTATGAATGGTTATGAGTCATCACCATGTGGGTTCTGTCAACTGAACTTAGGTCCTCTGTGAGCAACAACTGCTTACAACTGCTAAGCTATCTGTTTAACTCTTATGCTGTCCATTTAGGTCTTTGAACCACTTTTAGTTCATTTTTATATACAGTCAGAAAAAGAGTTCAACTTCATATTTTTGCATATGACTATTAATTGTTTGAGCATCATTTGTCATTATGCTCCTTTTAAAAATCAAATTAACAAACAATGCACCTTTTTGTCTTTCTTTCTTTTCTTCTTTTTTTCTGAGACAGAGTTTCTCTATGTATCTCTGGCTGTCCTAGAACTTGCTCTTGCTCTGTAGAACAGTTCTGGCTTCGAACTCACAGAGACCCATCTGTCTCTGCCTCCCAAGTCCTGGGATTAAAGGTGTGTGCCACAACTGCCCGACAATGCACCTCTTTGTACACTTTGAATTCTAATCTATCTTTGTGCCAGTACCATTTGTTATGATTAGAATATGAGATGTCCCTCACAGACTCATACATTGAGAGCCTAACCGCCTGCTTTGGGAAGCTGCATAAACTTTTTTTGGGCTCTGACCTAACAAATAGATGAAATCCTAGATGGCTTTATCATATGGATGGATTATTGGGGGGAAAGGTAGAAAGTCAGTGGTGGTGCCTGTGGAAGAAGTAGGTCCCTGGGAGCAAGCCCTTGAGAGTTGTATCTTGCCCCTGATCCTTCCCTCCTCTTTGGCCCTGGCCACTATGAGGTGGACTGCTTCCCTCCACCATGCTTTCCTCAGGATGTCTTTTTTTAAACTTGCCAGGATCCTGAAAGCACTGGAGCCACCTAACCGTGGACAGAAACCTGGAAACAAGCCTTTCGTGCTTTAGGTTGTTTCTCTCAGGTGCCACATGATGAAAACATTGACTCTACAGACATCTTGACTAGCACAAAGCACCAAGTACAAAATCAGAATTCTATCTTCTAAAGTATTACTCACACTGTTCTGTGCTACTTCCAGTTCTTTCCTAGTGCATGTGCATGGACTGAAAATAAAGCTAAGCCAGAAGTAAACTGATAATGAATATGGTATTTTATATCAACTGCTTATTAATGTATTATCAAATTTCTGTAGCGTCGTCTCCTCTTGGAGACAATGGTTTAGATAATCTGGTCTCCAGCTACTCTTCCAGCCTAACCTGGCCATGTGCTTCACTAGTCAGTACTAGCAGACACAACCAGCTGTTTTAGGAAAAACACCAAAAGAGAAACAAGCAGCTAACATTACACAGAACCTACCCAGTGTTTTTTCTTACTAAGTGAGTGACAAGAATCCATTGCTACTTTAGTCAGTGTCGTGAAAATAAATAGGATTTTAGAATTGGAGGAAAGTTAATCGCTTAATCTGGCACTCACACAGAAATGTGAAATCCTTATCAGTTTTTGTGGAAAGCTGGCAGGGTAGAATTCATAGACATAATATATTGGTTTCCAATGTAGTTCTTCAAGATGGTTATAAAATATGTGCTTTGTGGTGACTGAAGGGATTTCTTGGGATAGATCTGACTGTACTTGGTTGGTATTTTCTAAAACATTGACTGAGGAACTATCCCAGCATAAGATTTATTTCCCTGGCAGTTTCAGCATACACCAGATCAACTCAAAGACAAAGACTGCATCTGCTTATCATTCAGCTTCTCATTACCCAGCATAGTCTTAGACTTCAAAACCCATTCTGGCAGCAGATACAATGCTCAGCCACAAGTCAATTTAATGTTTGCAGTACAAGTTTTGCAAAATACACCAGTCATTCCAAAGATTTAGAAGCTTAGTATATTCTCAATTTCTAGTTTATAAGGAAAACAGAAAACAAAATTCCTAAAAAGCCAATAACCCATTCATTCACATTAAATAAAACATACTCATAATCTGGCCTTTTCAGTATGAACATGTCTTGTGTATCATCTTCCATGTGTGGGAGGTCAACATAAAGGTCAGCAGTTCCACTTGTACTGAAATTTCCTTGGATATTTTGACTGTACTGCTGAAGACGCTTCCATAAGTCATTATAAAGACGTAATAGTTTAGGGTATTCACCTTCAAATGCCTGTTTCAAAAACATAGAAGCTGCCAAGCAAAATATGTATTAGATAAATCATAAGGCAGTAAGAGGTAGCAAATCAATATTTGAACATTTAGACCACTACTAAAGAATAAAAACATGTTCCAACAACCTTTGAAAATTATACCAATAATTATTCATTGCATTTGGTACAAAGACCACATATTCTAAAATGTTATCTACATTAAAAACAGACAAAATTTGGCCAGGTGGTAGTGGTGCATGCTTTGAATCATGGCACTTGGGTGGCAGAGGCAGGAGGATCTCTGAGTTTGAGGCCAGTCTGGTCTGAAAAGCAAGTTCCAGGACAGCCAGAGCCATGCAGAGAAACCCTATTTCGAAAAACCAAAAAGAAAAAAAAGACAAAATTCACAATTTTAGTTGAATATATCCTTCTCTTGATAATTGATTTTTTAAAAAGGTACATAGAAATATTGGATATAACTCTTTCATTTTAAAATAGTTTATGTATTTGTATTTATGTACATTGGTGTTTTGCCCACATGTATGTCCTTGTGAGGGTGTCAGATGCCCTGGAACTGAAGTTACATACAGTTGTGAGCCGCCAACCCAGGTCCTCTGGAAGAACAGTCAGTGCTCTTAACCATCTCTCCAGGCCTACTATTTCTTTCTTAAACAGTGTCTATCTAATTCTGTTGGAATGTTTTGATACCAAAGACAGTAAGGGGGAAACAAATAAAAAGAACAACATTTCTTGGGGCTGGAGAAATGGCTCAGCAGTTAAGAGCACTAACCGTTCTTCCAGAGGACCCGGATTCAATCCCCAGCACCCACAAGGCAGCTCACAACTGTCTATAATTCCAGTTCAGGGTGTCAGAAACCCTCACACAGACATACATGCAGGCAAAACACCAATGAACACAAAATAAAAATAAATTATATATTAAAAAGAGTAATATTTCTCATGAATGTAGGTGCAAACATTAAAAATAAAACTTTTCCAAATCTAATCCAGCAACATTTAAAGAGGATGCAGCATGATTGAGGAGAATTATTCCAGGAATTAATCACTAGTTTTAACATTTTAGGATCAGTTAGTATTATTCATCATATTAACAAACTTCTAAGAAAAAAAAATCACATTATCTTTTAATGGAAGAAAAATATTTGAAAATAAAAAAAAAAAGGCTAACATTTACTCCTATAACAAGTCTAAGTGGAATCTGAAATGGACGCCTATAATGGAAGAGAAGAGTCTAGAAACCCTTCAGCAGAATCAGCACTGTCAGCACAGTAAGTGGAAAACAGGCTTTCAAATTAGAGAGCAGGTAGCACTATATAAGAGGCAGTGTGCTCATCTACGTGAGTTTAAGTCGCTGTATGTAAGTTCAACAAGCAAACAATCCATGTCTATATACTGGCAATAACCAAACAGTATTGAAGTTTTAAAACAATATATTAGCAATAGCATTAATATAGGAACTTCTTAGCTGTATATCTAACAAAATATGAAGACAATGTGGAAACAATGCTGAGCTGAAGAAGACCTAAATAGTTCAGTAGATTAATTGCTACATGTGGATTATGCCCAGATTTATTTACACATTAAATGCAATCTCATACAAAAATCAATGCAGACCTTTGGTAGAAATTAAGAAAATGACTAAAAATTCCTATGGAAATGGAAAAGACCTAGAATAGAAAAATTAACTTTGAGAAAATGAGAGGACTAACTGTATGATTTCAAGATTTGTAAAACTATGATAATAAAAACAACTGGTACTGGATAAAGATCAGCATACATGTTAACAGCAATGTAGAGAGTGCAAAAGCTCATGCACAGATAATACATGGAAAACTGATTTTGACAAAAGTGCAAAGGTAAGTTGGGGAGGGTCCATGTCAAAAAATGTAACAACTGAATATTTATATGCATACCATTTGCAATTTAATATCTTTGCATCTTATATAGAAACTAATTCACAAAAGATTTAACTTTCCAGAGGAAACTCTCCGTTCCGTGGGTAAGACATGATCTGAAACCCCAATTACAGTACTGAACGGAGTCATGGACAGTCCAAATCAAAAGTGTCTTTTCCTGAAGAAGCACTGCTGAGATTATGACAAGGCAAGCCCAGAGTGGGAAAATGTGTCCCCACAGATCTGACAAAGCATTTATAGCTGGAGTATATAAAATCGGAAAAATTTTTATAGGGATCATCATTAAAGAAGATCTATATATGGCAAATAAGGACTAGAAAACATGTTCAGTAAATGGCCAAATGTAAATCTGAACTACAATGAACACAATTGTATTAACTGTTCATATCTTTAAAAAGAAACAAAATGAATGTCTATATAAAATGTTGAAGATATAAAAATGAAACTCTCAAACACATTGCTAAAGAAAAAAAGGTGTGTGTGTATGAATTCTGCCATTTTATATTCCCAGATAGGAAGTACCCAAGAGAAGACAAAAACTGAAAACAACCTAATGCCATCAACAGTTACATACATGAACCAGATTAACACACACACACACACACACACACACACACACACACACACGGGTACTATACAGCGGGGAAAGCACACTGAAGTATGGGCAGTGCGGCATAATAATAAAACCCTTAATAAAAGCACACACCAGAAAGAGGACAGACAAGGAAAAATACACAATCTACTCTATACCATTTAGTCTGAACAGAATGACAAGGAAACATACAAATATGGAAAGCAGACCAGTGTTTGCTGGGGGAGGGAAACAAAATTAGGTGGGAAGGGATCATAAAAGGTAGCCAGGCTGGCCTGTAACTTACTGTGTAGTCTGGTCTGGCATCAAACTTGCAGTAATCCTCCTTCCTTAGCCCCAAAGTACTAGGATTCTAGGTTTGGCTTAATTTTTATTGCTGTGATAGTCTAACAAAGTTGTGTAAGAATCAAAACTTAGCTAGATGGTGGTGGTGCATGCTTTTAATCCCAGCACTCAAGAGGCAGAAGAAGGTGGATCTCTATGAGTCTGAAGCCAGCCTGGTCTCCAGAGACAGCCAGGGCTGTTTCACAGAGAAGAAATCCTGTCTCCAAGAAACAAAAAAAAAAAAAAAAAAAAAAAAAAATCCAATTTTACCAACTTCTATACTTTAAATATTTACAGTGTCTTGTAATTTTCCAAAGGAAATTAGCTGAGAAAGAACTTCTTAGGCTCCTTCCCTCTCCCTGATGAAGAAGCAATCCATCATGGGCCCTTGCATGATGGATTCCTATCATATTTTCTTCCAGAGTGTGCCAATATAACAAGTGTCTGGCTGACTGTGTACTTGTAAAAAGCAGCCTTGAGAAGCAGGTTTTTGCACAGCTCACTACTATTGACAGTAGGCTCACCAAATCCAAGGTTCTTCACCTGTGGTGCAGCCTCTAGCTGTGTAAGCACCATGCATGTGAGCCTGTGCCCTGTCCCCACAACCTCTGGATGTACTGGGAGCCAACAACACAGCATGGTGCTGCCCATGCTGCTGGCTGTGCTGTGGTCTGTCTTCAGATAACTCATAAAACCATGGCAGATGAGACTTTCTAAGAGAAGATTTTTCAAGCCTTTCACAACTCTTGAGCTCCCTCAACCTAATGATATTCTCACGGTTATGTCCTAACAATGCTTTATGCTACCTTTGCACTTACTGGGCCTTGTAATCCTATCTTCTTAAAGAGCACTTCCTGTCCGGACAGTGGGAGGCAGAGCCAGGCGGATCTCTGTGAGTTCGAGGCCAGCTTGGTCTACTGAGCGAGATCCAGGAAAGGCGCAAAGATACACAGCGAAACCCTGTCTCGGAAAAACAAAACAAAACAAAACAAAAAAAAAGAAAAAAAGAGCATTTCCTGTACCTGACTATATATACCCCATGCAGGTAAAGAAATGCCCATTTTCCTCAAACCACTGCTAAGTTTACATACCACAATATCAGAGCACTAGAGATTAAGCAATTTTGAGTAGTTATATAACTTAAATTTTGTTGTTTAATGAACAGCAAATTTACTTTTTTTTCATACCCATATCTTACCTTTATAGAACAAACCTCTGCTGTGGCTTTCACACAACTAAACTCTTCCGGGGTCATCTCAGTACATGTGATTACACCAAGTATATTTAAAACTTACAATAAGTACTGTGTACTTAAATCTTTAAGCTAAGTTTTCTTTAAAGGATTTATATGTTCATATAACTTGATTTTAACCTAGTATTTGATAAATATAGAATAATATAGGTAATATTATAAATATCAATAAATATTTAATAAATATAAAAGTAGTTTTTATGTCAACTTGACACAGGTAGGGTCATCTGGGAAGAAAAAATATTAATTGAGAAAATGCTTCCATATGATTGGCCTGTAGGCAAGTCTGTAGGGCATTTTCTTGATTGAAGATTGATGTGAGAGGGCCCTCTTCTGGCTTCCAGGAGCTCCTGCTTACACTTGGTGCATATAAACTCACAAAGGCACATACACATACACACAAAAATAACATATAAATACATATTTTATGAAAGAGAAATTCCAATTCTCTACAATATTATTAGAACTAGTCACTGGAGTTTAACCCACAGCACACACAACAGTCTAACTTAACAACAATAATAATGTGACTACCTACTTATTGAAGAGTTCACAGGATATAAGCATATTTCACAAGGCTCAACAGAGATGAACTATATTTATAAGTAAAGTAGGTGAATGGGGAAGTAGAAAGGAATATAAAAGACTTCTTCCTAGATGTTGCACCTAACGCATTGAGTTATTTCAATGTTGTTTGGTTTCTAGGGTTTTTTCTTGAATCTTGTATTATAATTAGATAGGGTCTCACAAGGTGGAAATTCCTAGAACCACTGAAGAGTCAATTTAGATTTACCTCAGTATTTTGCGGCTAAGGAGACAAAAATCCAGCTTCTCAACTGCAATCCCAGGAGAAGAATGTCTAAGTAACAGGGGAAAGTGAAAGCTACACTGAGACATATTAAAACTACAACCTCATTAGCCCCAAGTCAACCTCATTAGCCAGTACAAACCCAGCAGGCAACAAAGAGGAAAGAGGAAGTAAACAAATAAATCAAGACAATTCCACAGTCCTGTCAGCCTGCACATACACGAACAGACTCCAGAGATAAAGACTGCACCCAAATACATCAGAATATACAAATAAATATTTTTTTAAAATTTATTTATTTATTATGTATACAGCATGTATGACTGCAGGCCAGAAGAGGGCACCAGATCTCATTACAGATGGCTGTGAGCCACCATGTGGTTGCTGGGAATAGAGAGCAGTCAGTGTTCTTAACCTCTGAGCCATCTCTCCAGCCACCTACAAATAAATCTTATGAATCAATAAGCCTGACAATTCCACAGAGAACTATCATACACCCCATAAAAGAGAATACAGATGGTGAATGTGCACATGGAAAAGCTGTAAAAATAACATCTATAAAATATATTCAAATTAAATAAAAATGTGATTGAATGAAAACACCACAAGAATGGCTTAAAAAAACACTAAAAATGCCAAGGGTTGACAGAAATATGAAACTTCTATATACAACCAATCAGAGTTCAAACTGACACATTACAGTGAACACCTCTTGGACAGTGTCTGCTGAAGCCATCATCCACAGCTATATGAGCAACTACAGCAATCTCCTGAGGCTACTACAACAAATTATTACAGACCTGGATGTTTACATGAATAATCTGGCAAAAGACTAAGTCAAAACTGAAATATCTGTTGGGCCCTTTCCCTCTGAAGGTTCTAGGGAACAAAGGACTCGTCTTTTTCATCTACCTACGTTCCTTGGTTTATGCTGCCTCTCAGCAGCAGATCCCTCTGGCCTCTGATTCTCTATTATGGCTGCTCCTCTGACTATCTGAATCTTACTTTTCTCAGGACTGCATTACTACAGTGTGTCCACCCACAGGATTCAAGATAATCTCATCTCAAGATCCTAAAGTCACATTTGCGAAGTCCATTCTGCTGTATGTGGCAACAGACAATTTCTGGAGATGAGGACATGCCACTCTGAGAGTTATTATTCTGCCTACCAATTCTTTACTTCTGAATTTATTCCCAGTAACTGTACAGAACTGTCATGTTAATTAGCATTATCTGAACTAGCTCAATAAGAAACTACCCAAATGTCTTATGGTAAATACCCTAAAGTACATTCACAAGTGGGATGTTTTATAAAATGGGAAATGATTTACAAGTCCATGTAATATGGAGGACTAAGAAATATGCTGAGGAAGATAAACCAAACAGCAGACACAGGAGTACAAAGACCATGATTTTATCTGAGTAAAATGAAGTAGCAATGTTTTTTTGAAAAGATATTACATTAGAAATTAGAAATTGTTAAATGGGCCAGGCAAAAATTAGAAGGGAGGAGGGGAGCATCTAGGACACAGGCAATGCTCTTCCGTGATCTTGGTTACAAAGAAGGTTTGAGGTTCGAAAAATTCTTCTAGGCATAAAATATCATAAATAAAATGCATATAAAATTATACTTTTGCAGGGGCATTGAGACAGGGTTTCTCTGTGTATCCCTGGCTGTCCTGGAACTCATGCTGTAGAACAGGCTGGCCTCAAACTCAAGAGATCCGCCTAACTCTGCCTCCCGAGTGTTGGGATTAAAGGAGTGCACCACCACTGCCTGTCAAAATTATATATTTTTAAATAAAAAAATTTAAAGAACACAGGAAGTGAAAATTGTAATGAAAAAAAGATTAAAATCCCCCTATCATATAGCTACCAAAAGTACCCTATCAGATCTATTAAAAATATCCGGTCAAACCTAAGCACTTACTTGACTTACTCTCTTCTAGTCACAAAAATGTTTCTCAAGCCCTCACAGCAATTAGTCCTCATTTTGAAAAGACTACAAATTTCCTCTTTTATGTTTATATAGAATGTTTAGAATGAATGGTGCTTTGGTTGTCATTGTCATTGTTAAGATTTTGAGATAAGGTGTCACTTGCTATTGTTATGGTTTTCAGATAGGCCTGGAACTCCCTAAACTGCCCATGCTGGCCTCTAACTCCTATCCTTCCTCCTGAATGCCAGACTCACAGGTGTATACCTCCATGTCTGGTAAATGGTGACTTATTTGCGAATTAGGACTATACAGAAAAGCCAAGCACAATAGCATACACTGTAACACCCAGCACTCCAGAAACTGATGCAAGGAAATCACCAGCTCAGCCAGCATGCACAATGAGCTTCAGGCCAGCCTGGTCTATATAGTGGGAACCTATCTCAAAAACAAAACAAACCAACAAACAAAAAATCAATGTATCTTAGGGTTTCTATTGATATGAAGAGACACTGTGATAACAGCAACTCTTTTTTTTTTTTTTTTTGGTTTTTCGAGACAAGGTTTCTCTGTGTAGCTTTGCGCCTTTCCTGGAGCTCACTTGGTAGCCCAGGCTGGCCTCGAACTCACAGAGATCCGCCTGCCTCTGCCTCCCGAGTGCTGGGAACAGCAACTCTTAAAAAGGCAAACGTTTAATTGCCACGGAGGCCATTTTTATTCAAACCACCATACAAGACTCGAGGCTGTTCCTGAGTTTGATCCCCTTGCAACACACACACACACACACACACACACACACACACACACACACACCAACAAAACACAATACTTTAAAAAAAACTATGGCAAAACGCTTTAATTGCAAGAATGAAAACTGTAAAAGGTACTTTAAATAAAAATGAGGTTACTCTTGCAGTGTGTGTGTGTGTCCTTAACTTTTAAGAATTGTATTGTTTACATAAAGTCATAGATATATGTACACACACACACCCACACACACACACACACACACAC